>JAJJMB010009862.1:1096829-1171292 GCA_023531105.1 Papaver atlanticum | reverse complement strand
CTACTAGGATCGGTCACACTAGTTTCCATAAAAATGGCTAACTAAGTTCCAGGATCGGTTACCACTTATTTATGGTACTTACTTGTGATCGGTTGCACAAGTTATAAGATCGATTGCACCAATAACTAAAACTTGTTAACCTACTGCAAGGATCGATTACACAGCTTGTGATTAGTCCTAACCAAGTTCTAGGATCGGTTACCCAATGACTAGGAATGGTCACACCAATTACAAATATCGATCATACCATCTCAGGTGATTACTTAAGATTTGTTTCACTAATAAAAGTCATACCAATACATAAGTCATGCATCGTGAATAGTTTTACCAAGATACATAAACAAGTTATGAGCGGTTATACTACACACACATATTGGTAATCCATAGATTTGCAATGAATAACAATACCAATAAGCCTAGCGATTTCCCTTTCGATTCACAAAACAAGTTTATGAATTGTACTTCCTTTAAACGAATGTAAAACATTGTTTCCTAGGACGAAATCTTCACCCATACCCATACACATAATCACAATAGCATTCATACGATTATGTCAAAAGATAGGTGTTATACTTCGTATTATAATTCCTTAATACTATGTCTAACTAGAGTATAACCATTCACAGCTTCGCAGTTATGTTTTCAATATAGCACGACTTGAAAGATACATTAGGAATGAAACAGTTCAAGTCAAAATATTACTAACCTCAAGAGGAAGGATGATGTCGTCGATGTAGCTCTTTACTTCTTCACATTCTTCAAGTCTTCGAGTAATACTTGTATGTCTCATATCCTAATAACTTTCTAGCTAACCTATACGAAGTTGACTCTAGTAAATAATCAAGCGACTCTTTAAATGAGTTTTGGTTCACTAAGATATGACAACCAAACCTTACATACCAACGCTTGGTGGGTTCAACCGAGCTATGCTTTAACACTCGCAAAGTCTTACAGAACCATAATGCAAAAAAAGTAAAGCTAAGAAGCATTGAATTACTGAACCTAGAGAAGGTCACATACATTTTTTGTAAATATAAAACTGGGGGAAATTGTTTTTTATATATTTTTGGAACTGTACCGTACGTGTGTACGGCTGCCTACGTACCCATTATGGGATCAAGCCCAACGTAGTTCTATTACAACTGCTTAATATAGCTTGGCCATAATTATAATAGTTTTACTTCCAATGGCTTCAGCATTGGCTTGAGCAGCGCGCACTATCGTCTCCAAGCTAGAAAAGCATCACTGGTTCTAATAGTTGTCTCGAGTAATTCTGCAACATCATCCAATAGTTGTCTTCTTTTTGTTGGGCATCATCATTACTTCCATTTAAATCTTCCCCGACGAAGTTGTTTTCTTCTTGTAGGAAGCCGTAAAGATCATCATGCTGATTAGTTGGTAACATGGCATCTTGGACGTCTCCAAAACCATTTTTAGTAATAGCAACTGTTTCAACATTGACTTGAGCAGCAACAGTATCCGATCCGAGCTGTGAAATCATCATTGGTTCATCATTACTTGCTTCTAATTTTCCTTCGAGTAATTCAGCAAATTCACCCAAGTCGTCTTCGTCTTCATCTTGTAGGAGTAAGCTGAAGCCGGAAAGATAATCCTTCGATTGATTAGTTGGTAACACGGCATCTTGAACTCCGAATGAAGAATCTTCTTTAATAGAAGCATCTAGTTCTTCGACTGATTGGGATAACTTGTTATTTGGAGTAGTAGTAGTATTAAGATTATCTTCAACAGCTGGTATTGCTGGTACCAAATCATTATCATCAAATGTAAAGAAATCAACCCATTCATCACCAGTGAGAGATTCAAACTCAGGCATTGAGGCTGCAGAAAGCATTGTTGTTGGTTCTGGTACTGGCACGGGCACATAAGCCGGTGGTTGTGATGGAAACCATTCTGATAATTCTGCGTTACTGAAAAGTGGCGTTGATGGAAACCATGCTGCTGATGATTCTCCGTTTATTGAAAACAGGTCACTGGGAAATTCACACTCAGGCAGTGGCATACATGGATCCATTGTCTTCGTTGCTGCTAGTGGTGATGAATCTGATGATGGAACCCATGATTCTACGTTATTAAATAGTGGTGCTGCCTCTGCATCCATAAATTGTGATATAGTTGTTTCTTCTGGCAGTGGTGATGGAACCCATGACGTTGAAGATCCATTGTTAATTGGTGGCTCTACAGCATGCACTGTATCCATAGAGGGTGATGACATATATGTACTTCGTTGTCTCTTTGCTACAGGTTGAGATTGTCGTTGTTCTTCTCGTACTGCATCCTCATCTATTATCGGGATTTTGCATCTAATCTCACACAAAACATACTCTGGATCCGTCTGTTTATAAGATAAATATTAATCAATTATATATAATCCAACTAAGATACGTAATAATATATATAGTTAGGTCGATTATGATCTAGAGGTGTTAATACATACCTTGATATTGTTATTTGTGTAATATTCGGGGAGCAACGAATACTCATGCATGATCCAGTGGCCCTTTTCACGTTTCACTTCATCCAACTTCTTTCCCTTGGGAACATTCCAGTCGAAGGTAAACATTCTATTCTTTCCAATTACTTTATTATCATCATCCCTTATGAGTTTACCCTTGTCTTCTGCATGCCATTTTCCTTCTCCAGCACTTCGTTTTACATTCGTACCATTTGAATTAACTTTTGTTATGGGAGTGAAAAAATAACCCTGATTCCTTTGGAGCTCTTGAAAAAGGACTAGAGGATTGGTATACTGGTATATGTTTTTGTGAAACATAAACCAGCTTACAGACTCTATATCTAATTGATTTTTCACCTTTGGGATCAAATAGTTTTGAATAAGCTGTTTGTCAGTCGGCTGAAATTTATAACCTGGAGGTAAGTAGGCTTTATCAAACACCATGTTGATTTCCTGTAAATTGTAGAACATGAATCTTATAATTAACCCAAAAGAACAAAATAATAATTCATAATAATAACAATAAAAAGCAACGAAATAATGATACTGTCACGTTATCATCCACAATAACATATAAACCCTCTCCTTAATTACAACTACCAGATGTTAAGAACATCAAAAAACTAATCGTCATTCTTTGCGTTGAAAAATAAAAATAACCCTAGCTATACGCCTGCTGATTCATGAAATAAGATTTGCATATATGCAAGAATTAAGCTAAACATATATCTTAAGTAACTTGCATGCACACATATATCTTAAGTAATGTAAATCATTCAAAAGAAAAGTTAAGCCAAGAAGAAACAGACCCTTGCTATCTAGAGAAATAAGTACTACTTGATGATAAGAAACGTACGTAATACTTCTTTTGGATTTGTAGAACACACAATAACAAAAAAATTATAATAATTAATAAAGAACCGAAAAATTAACATACCTTAATCTTATTTCTCTCAATCGATCAGGAAATTCTTGATATCTAACCTTGCAACTTCTCTCTCGCTCTCTAGCACTTTTGTTTCTTCTCTCAAGCTTTGTATGACAGAATTACCGAGCTAGCTTAATTGGAGTATATTTATAGAGGATTGATCAAATAGTTTTCTACTAGGATTACTTCATCTTTATAACAACTTAATTAAGCTTCCTAATTCAGGCATTGTAATTAGCTTCCTAAATTCGCCGGAATTAATCCACCACGTACGTTGAACCGCCTGAATCTTACTGGTATAGCAACTATCCACGTGTAGTAATACTTTCTGGCCATCAATTCTTCGAGGTTCACATCACATTCCACTGAAATGGCAAAGAAATGTGTCATCAAATCCTTAAACCCAACCAATTTTCAATCAGAAATTGCAATTCACAATATGCATCCATGCTATACAATATTCTCCACAAGCCCATGCCATTGTTCAATACCTGATGAGGTAATCCTTTTCTTTCTCAACGGTGAGACTCGATTAGGACTAAATTGTTGTTGCGCAATCCGGATTATCGAGCATCAGTTCCGGCCTATATGCTTGGTGCGCTCGGATTTATTCCTGAAGAAGGGGATATACTTCAAGGTTAATGCGACGTGAATGCAGCCACTTCCACACCACCAATTCTTCCTTCGGTGCACTCGACCACTATTGTAGCCAAAGCGGATCATATTAGGCCTTGAACAAAAGTTTCAGTTTATTTCCATGCGTGTCTAGTTTGTTTAGGGGTTGTTTTGTGGTTGCGGTTTCATCTTTATTTGAAGTTGAAGTTGCTAAGTTTGATCCAACTGTCCAAACATCTCATTCGTCTTATGTGCTGAATCATTTGATTTGTGGGTATTCGTTTCCTGAGTCTGTTGATTATGCAAGGAAAACTTTTGGACGCACAGAGATTTCTTATTTTCGCTATGGATACAAAAGTATGCCCATCCATAGGTTGACTTTTGATTACTGGCCAACCTAGAATACAAAGTGCTCATCGAGAAGATAAAAGCTTCAACTTCACGGCCATTGACATTTAAGGAAATGATCAAATATGGGAATAGATATTAGCTAGCTAGTTCAAAGAAGACAATTAGTGTCCACTGAAACTGCACTAGTACAAAAATGTAGCCAAATGGGGTTCATCACTAGTATACTGTCAGTAATATTTACAGTGTACTAGTTTTCTGCTGGGTTTTCTTTGATTGTATAATTCACAATTGGTTAACTAGTTTACCTTGAGATTAAAATTCTCTAAACCAATGTTCAGACAGAACACTTCGAGCCAAACACTATTTTTCATGGTTCTGGGATTTATGTCAACGTTCTGATCCAGGTAATGAATATTCATTATACTTCAGCAAGAACACAGAAGGATACCTTAAAATGATCCCTATTACTATAATAACAGCACTGACATACTGAAAGCACCTGTTAAATGTTTTTCAGAACTTAGCAATGCCATGGTTTCCAGAGAGACGCGGAGGGCTACAACGGTAATCATCTCAAGAACTCCACCATACTTCAGAAAGAGTTTTATTGCATTAGCTATATGCAACGGCAATTTGGTACCCCATTTGACTGTCCTGAGGTGTAATCGCGAACATTTGGTATCCCCTTGTTCCGTGTGATGTGAATGCTACTGATTCGTTGAAATATGGGATAGGGAAGTAGATTTATCCTACCATGATTCAAGTTCCTTGTTGACGGGTCGTCGATGATGTCAACAACCAATTGTATGGGATAACATAAGGTTGGATTAATGTTGTTATTGAATTGTAGAATCTAGTTTTATTAGATGGGGTGTTTAATCTGTCTCTAATTTTATGGAAAAGATGCTAGCTGTCTCCATTGTGGGCTGGGAGATGACGGGAAGGGAGGGATATTTTCGAAAATAGGGTTATGTTCGAGGTATTTTGCATTATATAATGTGGATAATACGGAGGTAGGTTTTTCGTGAATGTTTCGTATTAATTTCATGAGAAGTGCTTTGTTGTTCTCCCTGCTGCTTCTGATGCCATGTCCTTCCTGAGATTTGGGTTTGTGTAGCTTGTCCCTTCATAGTGGGTGGAGTTTTTTGATGGAAGAGTTATGGCCTAGAAGAAATTTGTCGTAATGCGATCCATTTTCTTTTTCTGGATGTGTATAGGAAGGATTTTTGTTTGCATAAGGTGATTGGCCGTAGGGGTATTTCTGCTTTAAATATTGAGGTTGACTTTACGTGACAAGTTTTGAATATTTAAATATCTAAAATAAACTCATTTTTACATATAATAGATTCATAATTATCCCAGTAAATAAGGTGGAGAAATTGGGAGATACTTTTTGTTGGAGTTGGCATTGTTCTTCAGTACCGCCTGCAATAATCGGCATTGAAAAATAATGTCGACTGCAACAAAAAATATCCCCTAATTGTGGAAATATCCCCAAATGTGGGTTCATAGAATATACCGTCCTTTGGGCGACTTAACAATCGGTCACTCACAAAGAATGGGTGCCTTCGAGGAATTTACCGGGGCTGGTTTATGGGGTCCACTTTCATGTCTTGGCGGTTTTTTTATTTTATTTTATTTTTATTTTGATAAACAAGGAACCTTTTCATTAATGGGGTTTCAAGGTTACAATAAGTTTAAGATCGAAAATAAGAGAATACAAAGTAACAAGAACATACCGTAAGAGTACAATACCGAGAAATCCGACAAGAGAAAGAGAAGGATTACCGGAGTAAGACAAATACAAGTATGAATAAGATCCGATTAAATCGGAAGAAGGATGGTTTTTATCGGAATTAAATTCCAACAATTTAGCTTGTTTTTCTTCTTTAGAAAGAAATGCTCCCAAAGTAGGAGTGATTTGCTCAAATCTCTTATAGCTAGTGATGAAGTTTTCGTCGTCAAAAAGACCACCTATGGAGATTTCGTCGCCGGAGACAACCAAGATGAAGATTTCATTGTTGGAGAGCATGGAGAGCATCACTATTGATCTTAAAACCCAGCCCAATAACCAATAATCGCCATTAAAGTGAAGATAAACCTCAAAAGAGTAGATAAAACCACCAAAATGGTGTAGATAAGTAGAAAACATAATAAAAACCAAACTAATCTACTAACTACCCTAGAAAGCAAGGAAAAATGAAGAAATCTGCTCAGATCTAATCCATTTTTAATGGTTTTGTTGAAAAAGAATGAGGGAGAGAGAGGAGAGAGAGAAATGTTTTAAGGCATAACAATTCTGGCGGTTTTTAAATCGTTCATTGAGATGGCTAAAAAAATTCTATAACGATATTTCCATGTAGAGAAACAAATGGAAAGTCTTCCGGTGTACTTCATCTCCTTAATGCAGATCCCTGTGAGTGTAGAGAAGCAAATGGTGAGAAGCGTGAGAAAGTTTATGTGGGTGTGAGTGTGGAGAAGCAAATGGTGAGAAGCGTGAGAAAGTTTATGTGGGGTTCAAGCATAGAAAGGAAAAACATATCGGTGGCTTGGGGGAAGATGAATAAACCTAATTAACACGGGTGGATAAGGAGAGTTATTTGAGAGCTCAAAAAAAAAAAAAAAAAATGTCTTATTGGCCAAATGGAGTTGGAGATACAGAAAAAATAAACTTTATGGAGAAAGGCGATACAGTTGAAGACCAGAACATAGGAAGGAGATATATTCCCTTTGGAATATAAAATGCCTCAAGGAAAAAATATCTGGAAGGGGATTCTAAAAGAAAACAGCCTAATGCACAACAATAATTCTTTCACCATTGAAAACGGGAGGGTATTGAAAATATGGATGGACTATTGGGCTAGTCAAGCTCCACTATGCAAAGAATTCAGTACAACAGTCAAAGCAGTTGCACATAAAGAAAGCAAAACTGGTTAACTCATGCAGAATGGAAGATGGTCCATACAACCGAAGCTAGCTCCAAGTCTTGAATTCACTCAACAATTATACATAGGACAAACAAATGCATGTGACAAACAAATTCTAACACAACCGGACCATTCGGATCGCTTAATGGTTAAAAATGGTACGCCTTTTATAGATCATGAGAAATATGAGATACAAGTAAGCTTTTGACCTTAGGTCCTAGCTAGACAAACAGATAGGAGTATAATAGAGTAGAGCCTTTAATTAAAAAATTCGATCAACCACCGACCCCCTCACCCTCACAATCTCTAACTCAGTTATTATTCCCGTACTTCCTCAGGCTAACCTTAAACAATCTTTTCCATTTTTCCTTTTTAAATATACTTATATTCTATACTAGATTACGAGGAGAACTAATCTTGACCATGAACGAAAATAACAAATGGAGTAGTAAATATCTTCTTCCTCAAACCAGATAACTGGTCCAGGTAAGCATCCAAAGACTGATTATAACAGTTGACAAAGCCATAGTAATAGCTTTCCCAGAAAACAAAACCGGTAACGCGCACGTCCCACGGTTTTTATCTCCAAAATTACACTTGTGATTCAACCGTAATATCCGTGTCTTTATCCACCTCAAATTCTCTATATTTATTTTATAAATCGTTGCCTTTAAAATAACCGTTTCTTCCCCCCTCAGCAAACAAATAGCTTATCCGTCCATTCACCTCTTCTTCCTCCTCATCGTCATCTTCATCATCTTCATTCATTCTTCTATGCGATCATCATCTTCTTCAAATGGATGACGATGGAGTACCATTAAAACACAGACGAAAACCATCTCTATGCATCTCATGTTGTTTCCGCAACAACCACAACAACCATGAACACATAATCCCATCTCCATCGCCATCACCGGATTTTAATAATCATTTTAAATCATTTAGATCTACACTTAAATCTCCGACATCGTGGCTTAAATCAAGAGTGAATCATCATAACAGTCGTCCTCATCATGAGTTCCCGGAGTTTAAAGAGAAATGTAAGAATTTAATGGGTAAGATGGGGAGAAATCGAAGACATTCTGCTGATTTCAGGTATGATTCTATAAGTTATGCGCTTAATTTTGATGAAGGTGTTTCTGATGATACTCATCCTGATTATTATCAAGATCAGTTTCCTATGAGAAATTTCTCTTCACGGTTACCTGCTTCTCCACCGGATACTCCAACTGCAAAAAAATCTTCATCGTCTTCTTCTAATTCTTCAGTTCTCGTTTCGTCTAGAGAGATCACTGCCTATAGTTAGGGTAGAGATTCATCTCTCTCCGTTAAAATTAATTTCTTATGGGTGAAGATTGAAGAATCAAAGATTTTGAGATATTTTTATTCTCTGTGTAGTTAATAACTTAATATCTTCTGATAAATATGTATGGAATTTTTTAATATTTTTTTTCGGTGTAATTTGGGATAATCCGCTACTAAAATGTGCCGGTGAAAATATATACCGCCGGTGATGGTGCCTGTTTGTGTAATTTCAAGCTGTGTTGGTCTTTTAATGTGTTTTTCTTACACTCAAATTTTGTTACTCTATATTTCTGTTCACACTCTGAAATTGAGCCACACGGCAACGGAAAGCCGAAGTGCATGAAAACAGCATAAGTTTTGTTTGAAACCTTGAAGTCTTGAACCAGGAGATCAAAGAAAGAGAGCTAAAAGCAGTCTATGTGCATAACATTTATATGCCACATGACAAAAATTTCATATCATCGGAACAGTATACAAGTACATTTTAAAAGAAAAAAAAAAGAGAATTTTGATTTTGTTCAACCACATTTGCAGGTTTTTCTTAAGTAAGAAACTTGGAATGCTCAATTAATTTTCACATGATAGTGGCCATCGCAGGTTCCCTGAGCAAGGACATTCTGTTTCAGGTTAAATCATCTTTTCAGAAGTTAGGTCTGACCTTTAATCTGGATTGCGTTTGCAGCACAGAAACTGCAGTAGCAGCAGACGTTGCACGACCAAACCAAGCTTCCGCTGCCTAGTTACCTTAGGCCAGTTCAAAGTCTAGTTGCACAGTTACCGTTGCACCGTAATCTGCATTTGGAGACCACTTAAATTCTATCTGGATTAGGTCATACAGGAACTGTATAGCTGCTCCATCCTGTACATTGCAACTTCATTTCCTGAGCTTTCTAAACGCTCTTCACCTAGCTTGCAACAAACCTTTCCAACGCACAGAACCAGATGCTTAATGCACCACTGTGGTCCTTAATGAGGCACTTGAAATTACCTTGTTTCAAATGAAAGCCGCTCAACATTTCACCTGAGTCAAATTTCTCATAACTGACTTTGCAACACCAGAAGAAGCTCTAAACCACATGACTGGTGGTTTTTCTGTGTTTCCCTAATCTACAAATGAAATTTTTTGGCTTCTCAGAATCCGGCCTCAAACTCTAATCACATTCCAATTCTGTATTCTCTCTTCAGCAACTACAACAAACCAATAAACCTCTGGGCACATAAAATTCCTGAAAACAAACTTGAAACTCCACTAAGTTGCCTCCCAGAGAGGCATTAACTAGATGATTCTTCCTCATTTCCCCAACTGGCTATATCTTAAGGAGAGGGTTACAAGATTCAGACGAATGCAGTGTCCCATAGTTTTGCAGTGTTGCCATGCTTCATTGGAAAAAAAATGATGAAGAAAAGCTATTAGTGCACGATACCTAGAGCAAAAAATTTCATAGTGAAATGGCTATACTTGATAAGAATGACCTTGTTGAAAAAAGGAATCTCAGTGTCTTTACATTTCCCCTAAATATATTCAAACTGACCAAGTAATTTGCATGGTAAAAAAAGAATGAATTACCCCATGAAAGAACTATTCAAAAACATACTGGTAAAAAGGCTTACACCAATGTTTATTATGTCAAATCTTTGGTCCCTCTAGATTCAACTTCTTTCAGATTTTCTACTATGTCCTCCACTTTAGTTGACAAGTAATTTGCATGGTCTTCCACCTCTTTCAAAACCATATTTAGTTGTTCTCGATATGCTGCTGATCTTCGTCTCTCCCGATGAAGCTCGACAGTCAGTTCATGAATCTTCTTCTTGTCTTCCTGAAAACAAAGCGAAGTTCGTAACACTTAGAAAGATTGCTTAACTTCAGAAAACAATATTTAAGACAGGCATGCAAAGAAAGGGGAAGAGACAGAGTAAAAGCCCTGAAATAAGCTTATGTGGGACAAACCCTTAATCACATTAATACAACAAAACCAAGAATGGCAATAATTACTCACACTTTCTGCATCTTTCTCTGTTTCACCAATTTTGCCTATTGCACGAGCTTCTTCGACAAATAAACTTTGGATCTTACTGGTGTCCACTCCTACGCCCTTCAGAGTCTCCACGTAGTCTTTTACATTCTCTAGCATATTTTTATGCGACCGAAGAAGATGTGGTTTCATTGGAGTCAATTCATGGTTATGATCTCGCTGAAATTGTTTCACCACCCACACTCCAGATGCTTGTTTCTTGACCCACAATTGTGCTTTACAGCCTACCCTTGTGACCGCCATCCTACGCTTCACATTCCCTTTGTCATTCACGTTTGATGTCTCCCGTCTGAAACCCTCTTTTGAGCATACAAATATCCGTGATGTAATAGCCCTGTCTCGCGAAGAACGATATAGAGGGCCCTTACGGATACTAAAGCCCATATGCCTGGCATAGCCATTATAAAATGCCTTAGCCTCTTGCTCAGATTTGAATTCCTTACCAATATAGGGTTCTAGATTTATATCATTGTTGGACGACGTAACCTCCCTCTCTCCACAAATTTCTGTCACTCCTGTATCATCATCAAGGCTTGTTTTGGCCTCCAAAAGTGCTAAACTGTCTGAGAATGCATCTTCTGAAACCCCACTTGACAAAATTGGTTCTCGGCTTGGTCCTGTAGACAGTTCTGCAGGATAACCGATGAATTGTCAATTAATTGTACGAATAGACAAAAAAAGATTAGATTTCCCAAAAACATGCTGGTAATCTTCTTGATAATAATGAATTACTATACAACATGTTCTCACCAGATAGAAAAGAGCGAAACCACTCACCACCATTAGAGTTCTCTTTCACATAGCAGTTGTCAAGGAATTCTGAAGGGTTCCACATGCTGTATATGTCACCTTTTTAAAATTCCAACCAAATTCAGCCGATATCTCTCAACCACGTGCAATGTTCAACCACACTAATGAAATCAACAACACCGAGTCAGTAAACTGTAAACAGAAACCCACGAGTTGATTTATAATTTTACTGTAAACACATAATTCGTAAACACCCAAACTTCTAAAACCCCAGTTCATCTCAAAACCTACACCAGAGAACAGTCAAACAAAATGCCAATCCAAACCTACTAAACTCTCCAGGTGGTAGCCAACTGATGTAAGACAAATTATGTAAAACAACATACATAATTTGTCCTGCATCACCAACCTAAGAAGCCTATCCTATCCAACAATGATAGCAATTCATGAGCAAAAAAAAGACACCCACTCTCCAAAATTCCAAGAAAAAATACACACACACAATACAAGGTTCTTCACAGAAACTTCACCGGCAATACAAGGTGGAGCAAATAATTACAATTTACAGAAGATGTGCAACTATGGACACCATTCTGCACAACCCCAACTTACAAAAAACACTAATTTTTGCATAAAAGCAACAACGGTCTTTCCTCTTCAGCACTACAATAGTATTCAAAACAACACCCACGTAAGTGCTGATGAAGCAACTACGGCCATAAGCTTATTTGAAGTTCACCATACAGCAGCAATGAAATTAAAGATATTGTATGGTGTTCTTACTTTTCCCTAATTCTAATGCATAAATCGAATACTAAAAACCAAGTTTTTATTCTAATAGAATCGCCCAAAAGAGTTGAAAATTTCAAAGAATCGAAAACTTACAGTATTCTTAGCCTTCCATTCTGAATCGATATGAGGAATTGGGCTCTTGCGTTTGATTTTGGATTTAACTTTGGTTTTTTTTTTTTTTACAATTGAAGAGAATTTGGGTTATACTTGAAACTGAGTTGGTAAAAAAAACATTAGGGTTTATGAGAAAGAGATAGAGGGATAGTCGGAAAGAAAGATCTGTCAAGTGGTAAAAGTGGGGAAAGGGATTATTTTGTTGGTCCCTTTATAATCTTTATATTTTCATGTAGACCCCTGTAGTTGTGTAAAATTACAGAAAATTGACAATAACTAGTAATTCCACCGATATTTCAAGGGATATGATGATACGAAGATGAAAGTCTCCCGGAATTTTGATAAACCGCCCCACTCTCAATTTCCAATTTAATAAACTGACTTCGTTTTTTTTACTTTTCAAAAACGCCCTAAAGTTTCTTTTTCCGTCCAAAGTCAAATTTGTTGGTCAACATGTGGTCAAAATAACGGGAGAAATTACGTGTTTATCCCTTGGTCTTTATGATTTGTCGATCGAGAGAGAGAAATTCATTTCTCATTTCTTTTAGGGTTTCAGTTTAGGTTAGAGCAGTAGTTGTGATTGAGAGATTGCAGATCGAGATCGTTATGTAATCTAGAGTGGGATCGAGAGATTTAACTTCGTGTTCTGCTTGATTAGACGATGAACGAAAACGAGAAGAGGAAGAAGGTTGTAGACAGCGCAGATTTATCAAACCCTAGTTTATTTTGATGATGATTTCTTAGTTTTGATGATGATTTATTCGTTTTGATGATGATTTTGTTGTTGCATGATGAATATGTTACTGTATTTGATGATGATTTTGTTGTTGCATGATGATTATAAAGTTAGGGTTTTAAAAAAAAAAATGAATTTTTAATAGTATTTAATGAATCTTTTCTCGGATCTGTGACATTTTAAATTTCTTGAATTTGGGTCATTTTGATGAATCATTTTTAATTTCTTGAATTTGGGTCATTTAGAATTGTTTATGAACAGTATTCTTGTTTTTGAATGTTTCAGTGGAAATATACCATACAGGGACATCAATTGTTATTGCACACTGAGCCAGATTCAATTTCTCCTGAAGAACTTACACAAAGATGAACTGAGTTTGAAGATGTTTGAGCAAAAGATTCACAATAGGCTACAAATGGAAGATATTGAAACTGTTGATTTAATGTGGATGAATAATGAAGTTGTTTATATCTTACTGAATGATGAAGACTACTTCACATTTTGGGAGAAAGCTGAACTGAATTATAATGGTTGCATAGAATTACAAGTAAGGATATTCAATCCAGAATGGGATACATTGCGGGAATTATGAACATACCTAAGAGGACTAGAGTGTCAAAGTCACCAATAGTACCAGTGAGAAGAATCCCTAGACTTAAAGATAAATTAAAGGAGTTACAACTACTTCAAAGAATTTGTTTGGTGAGACAGGTGGTTCAAGTACTAAACCAGTTGTACTTGATAATGATGAAGATATTGAAGATGGAGAAATGGGAGCTCCTCAAGCTGGAGATATTGAACATAGACAAGGTGATGAAGATATTGAAGATGTTGGTGTATTTGATCATGATTATTGGGTAAATCAAGCCATGATAGATAGAGAAATTGGAGCTGCTTAAGCTGATGAATATGTTGTTGAACTTGAGAACTTGGAGGAGGATGAGTGCCACCCTGTAGAGGACCCTGATGCTTCACCAATATATGATAATGACCAAGATAATGACTGTATGGCGTATGATTCATAAGAAGGTAGTGATGATTCAAGAGAAGATAGTGGTGATTCAAATAATGATGCAAGAGAAGATAGTGGGGATTCAAGTGATGATGCTGAAGAAAAAAATGTTGAAGGTAATAGTTACACATTATTGCGTTTATTGGTTTTGGATGCATTAGAATAAGAACTAACTTATTTTTGTTGATGTTGTTTAGGTAATGCTGAGAACAAAGATGATGATGATGGTCCTGAATTGTTCAATAACTTTAAAGTTGAGAGGGCATTGAACTACCCTGAAGAAGAAGAAGAAGAAGAAGAAGAAGAAGAAGAAGAAGAACTGTTCCCAGATTAAGAACATGATGAACCTCTTGATCCCTCATAGATGGTGGTAGGTACCTTATTTCCTAATAAAAAGGGCATTTCAAAGGCATCTTAGAGCCCATTGTGTACTTGAAGAGCATGAATATAAAGTAAGAAAGAGTAATAAGAAAAGACTTAGGGTTTGGTGTCCAAATATAAAAGAATGTAACTGTTATTGGTATGTGTTTGCATCTAGAGTAAAGAAAGAGTCTACATTTACAATCAAAAAAGTTAACCTCACACATAATTGTGAAGGAAACTTTGAGAGTAAAAACAGATCTACAGATCCAAGGTTTGTTGTTGATGTTGTAATAGAAAATTTGAAGCATAGTGCCAAGAAGGTGATTCCAAAAGTTCATATGAGAAACTTTAAAATCCTCTTTAATCTGTCTTGGTTTTGGAATCTTCCATGCATAGTGCCAAGAAGGTGATTCCAAAGCGCATCAATACCATTTGGATGATGGTCCCGAGTCTTGGTCAAGAGCATTTTTTGATGACACAAGTATAGGTGAACACTTGAATAATAATTTTAGTGAGTCTTTTAATGCAATGATCACACACATTAAGGACAAACCTATCTGTAAATTTTGAATGCTTTATAGTCAGTTGGTAATTGCTAAATTTTATGAAAGGAGGAAAGAGGCTGAAAAATGACCAGATGAAGGATTGGTTCCAAAGGAAATGAAGTTGATAAAGAATATGTGCGAATTAGTTGGTCCTTTTGATGTTAATCCAAGTGTTTTTGGGAAATTGTATGAAGTTAAATCTGTTCACAATTATGTTTTCACTGTTAATTTGGAAGAAAAAACTTGTTATTGTCTTCAATGGCAGGTGAGAGGGTTTGTCTACATACATGCAGTTTGTGTATTGAAAGCGTATAAAGAAAACTGGCATAAGTAAGTTCACCCACCTTTTACATTTGTTTGTTTGTCTGAAACCATTGGATGATGTCAAAGACTGGGTCAAGGTAAGCACTTTAAACCAGATCTAAAACCATAAAGCACTTTCACTAGTGGAAAATTGGGTTTCTATGACCCACATCTGAGACCCTCAATGACTGTAGTTGGACCGTTGACCAAAAATAGCGGTCTCTGATATGGTAAAAATACAGAAAAATTCTGAGATCATTAATAGCGATCTCTGAATAATTACTATTTTGCCCTAAAACTGGGGCCGATCCCGCGACCCACGAAAACCGATTTATATGTGATAATTTTTTATTATTTGATAGAGCATATAAATACCTATTTCTCTCTGCTCTCTCGGTCTCCTCCTCATGCGCCTCTCTTATCCATCTTCTTCATCCTCACCACCAAACCGAAACTGGAAAAAACCTCAGAAGAAATCAATTAAATTGTTGCTCTTAAACCTAGACCCCTTCCCCGTCTTCTTCATCTTCTCCACAAAAATTATCGAATTCTCCAGTAAAACATGTAACCACAGATTTAAGCAAAAAGGAAGAAATACATCCACTGTTCTTGAAACATCTTCTTCTTTTCATCTTTACGGTTAAGGAGAAAAATGAAGAGATCTTGAAAGATCGTGATGAGATTTTGAAATTGAAAGAAGGGGAGTTGGAGATTAAAGAGAAAGAACGGCAGAAAATTCAAGTTGAAGGAATTTAATCCTACTGTGGTATGGTTTTCTTCATCTCTGGTTTTAAAATTTAGGGTTCATAAATTTTTGATAACGGGTTTCCATATCTTGATCTTGATTTGCTGAATCAGAGTTTCTAATTAGGGGTTTTGATTTTTAGAGAAAGGGTTTTCGTTTATTGTTCATGAATTGTTGAAATAGGAGTTTTGATTTAGGGTTTTGAGTTTTGATCTTGATATTTGATTTCTTCTAGATTTAGGGTTTGACTAATTGATATTAAATTATGAATTAAGGGTTTCAATTTCTTGATCTTAGATTTATGATTCTGGGTTTTGATTTTGATTTGGGGATTTTTTTTGTTGTTGTATGTGCAGAGTCTTCCACTGGTTCAATCTCTGAGAGAGAAAGAAGCAGAAAAGAATGAAAAGAACAAGAAACAGAAGAAGAAGAAGAACCCAGAGATGAAAAAACCATCATCAGCTTATGTTTTATGGTGCAAAAGGAAGAATGTAACTGAAGAAGAGAAAAAACCATATGAAGAGATATACCAAGCTGATAGAGAAGCTTATTTGTAGATTGTTGGCAAAGAGAAGCGCGAGAACGAGGCGATGAAGTTACTCGAAGAGGATCAGAAGCAGAAAACTGCAATGGAATTGCTTGAACAGTACCTGCAGTTCAAGGAGAAAACTGAAAACATAATCAAGGTTTGTTTGTTTATGCATTCGCTTATCGAAATTTGTGAATTGTTGTGGAATTGGAGTCTAATGCAGTGTGTAATTGCAGAAAACGAAAGAGAACCAACAAAATAAAAAGAAGCTTAAGGGTGAAACCAGTGCAATAGACCCTAACAATGGAGAGCTTAAGGTGAGTTATTGGATACGTAATCAATCTTAAGTATCTCTGCTAACAAACAACAGTTTAGTGAAATGTAAATGTTTTTCTGTCCTTTTGAGCTCTAATTCATTATCCTATTGCAATTTATTTCTACATACAGTGGATTATCGCCCAACTGATGAAAACCTCGCCATCTTCAAAGATTTTCTCAGTGAAAATGGGGTCAACCTTAATGAAGTTCAGGTATGCATTGTGTTTTTTGATGTTCCATTTTTACGGCCTCACAGTCCTATAATGGTTAAAGAACAATAGTCAGGAAAATGGTTTCGTTCAGAACGCATTCGGTTTTTTTTTCTTTATATTTTTATTCAATGAGCCTTACCTTTAATTTTTGGTATTGTAGATTCGCTCTTCTACTGATGACTATGAGAGCTATGGTGACAACGTTCGACATGGAAGAGGGGGGAATAGAAGGGATCACCACCAGGATCATATTGTAATTGGGTGACTTTTTGCAGGAAGGAATTGCAAGGTTGTGGAGGGGTACAAATTCGTACCTAGCACTAGCTGTACCAACAATAAGTTTTGTTTTCTTTCTCCATGGCTAAGTTCTGATATCGTGTCTTGTAAATTTCATCTTGGATTATTAATTGTATTTTCAAACTGTGTTTCCATATGCTTACCCATGTACCATATCATTTGCAACTGGATGGAAGATCTTACCATCAAGAATGCTCATTACTTGACAACTTATGTACCATTAGTTTCAGGATTGTAAGTTGTCAGACCTTTTCTTTAGCTTATTGCCTATTTGAATGTCTCAGGATTTACTCGAAACTCTATTCCCATGTTGATAACCATCAAGAATTTAAACATGTGAAATAGTCTTCTAAATTGTTCTTTGATTATGTTATAGGAAGGTTAGATTACTAAAACAGTTATGTAAGTGATAATTTATAATATGACAAAGAATATGAACAGTATGATAATACTTTTTCACATTTTTGTTGAAGAGGACTTATTTGTGGATCCATAAAGCTTTTTATGCATCACTGATGAAGTTTTTGTGCTTAGGGCATGCAGTGATGTACTGAGATTCGTCATGGAAAGTGATGACAAGGGTTGCGAGGTTGTTTCCTTAACTGCAGAGTAAGCTGTCATGTGCTTATTTGAGAGTAAGTTGTTCATCTTTGCAGCTTGTATTATTCATGATTACGCATCATTTATACTCTTTCGGCTAAGCTATGAACCTTACTTGGTGCATAGTCCGCATATGCACCTTCAACCAACTACCCCTCCCTATATATGTTAATTTGACATTTTTACAACTTAAATTAAGGGACCAAAAATCATTCATCAACTCCTATTTTTACTATTCATGGCCGTTGCCATATATTTCTGAATAACTGGCCAAGATGGTTGTTCACTGCCACTGCCAACCCGATGTTCAGCCATGTTGGCTGTCCCCTGCCAACCCGATGTTCAGCCATGTTGGATGTCCACTGCCAACCCGATGTTCATCCATGTTGGCTTCCCACTGCAACTATAAATGTTGGCTTAACATTGTCAACGCATTGGCCAAGGGCCAGTGTTCCTTTCCTACGCAACGGAAGCTTTGGATGAAGCTTCATCTCGGGCCATGGCGCACCTTTTAGCATGCGCCATGCTAAAAACACGGGGTGTTACAATATTCACCCCTTTAAAGAATTTCGTCCCCGGAATTCAAAACAAAAGCTATTGTGGGAAATTTCTTCGATTTGGATTCCTGAACAAAAGTCCCATACCAGATGCTCAGAAATCACGCTTCTTCAGTTCGTTATGGAACATTAATTAGGATTTTATGAGCAAACGTCCCATACCGCATACTCATGAATCAAAAAAGAATCCACAACGTTACCAAGAATATCGAGTTGGCCAGTTGCCAATCGATATCTCAAAAAGGTATCCCAAGGGGCGTCCCATACCACCACTCAGGAATCCCTAAAGTAATAGTCGGCCAGTTGCCAAAGTCAGAAACGGCCAATTGCCGAAGATAATAGTCGGCCAATTACCAACACAAAAAATGGCCAATTTCCAAGGTTAAAGGATGGCCGGTTGCCAACCTGCTATCGGCCAGTTGCCGATTAAAAATTAGCCAATTGCCAATGTTAAAGGATGGCCAGTTGCCAATGATAAAGATGGCCAGTTGCCAACATCCGCGCAAAAGTTGGCCTACTCTCCAACTTTATTTTCTTTAGAAGGAACAATACTCGTTTGACGAGTCCACTCCGCACAAGTCCCTAGAGTTTTCTCAGAACTTGCTCTGATACCAACTGTGACGGACCGTAAAATTACGCCTGGAGCGCATGGGCGCGCAGGCCATAACTTCCCCGATGCGACATGATGATGCTACGATCCGGGCCTTAGAGATAGGCAAATGCACGTCCATTCTCCCTTGCAAGCATACTCGTGGAGCATGATGCATCTAACTTAGCTTCTATACCGTTCCAAACTTACCCTTGTCTGCAAAGGGGTATACGGCCATAAGGCCGAGGCCAGTGCATCTTGCATGCATCACTGGCTTCTCTTACCAACTCTGTGTAGCTTGATAGGAAGTATGTGCATCCCTTCGTTGGCATGCAACTAAGTCTCATCAAGCTTGGCCGCAATCATCTCTTGCATCGATTTACCGAGCTTAGATGATATGAGGGGCCAACGTGCTGGACCGGCAATGCTGCAACTCATTTTGGCTTCCTACATACCCTTCCCTACTATAAAGGGATAAAGCACAGACCGTAGTTCATCCTCGAAGGGACAGAAAACTTAAACCAACTCGTTTGCGAGGTCGTGGCCAAGCAATGTTGGTAATGGCCTAGTCCGTATAGGCCGTTCCGTCAAAATGCATCCAAGTGATGAATACTTGGTCTGCGGCATGGCATAGTGATGCCCATGCTTAATATGCTCCATAGGCAAAGCTACGCAACTATAAATGAGGCTTAGGCATCATTTATACTCTTCCAGCTAAGCTATGAAGCTTACTTGGTGCATAGTACGTATATGCGCCTTCAACCAACTACCCCTCCCTATATATGTTAACTTGACATTTTTACAACTTAAATTGGGGGACCAGAAATCATTCATCAACTCCCACTTTTACTATTCATGACCGTTGCCATATATTTCTGAATAACCGGCCAAGATGGCTGTTCACTGCCACTGCCAACCCTATGTTCATCCATGTTGGCTGTCCACTGCCAACCCTATGTTCAGCCATGTTGGCTGAACATTGTCAACGCATTAACCAAGGGCCAATGTTCCTTTTTCTACGCAACAGAAGCTTTGGATGAAGCTTCATCTCGGGCCATGGCGCACCTTATAGCATGTGCCATGCTAAAAACACGGGGTGTTATATTGATACACCTGCGCAACAACTTCTTCAAGATTTAAGAAGAGGAAATTTTATGATACACCATGTGCATCTGCTTCAAAACCAGTTGGAACTACTAAGAAGCAGAAAGTTGCTCAAAATTTCACAAATGTTAGATCTTTTAAACAAACATTGAGCCAAACTATGACAGATCCAAAAGGAAAGACAAACAAACTCAGCAAGGTAAAAAAAGACTAGAGTTGCCGTTTGGATTTTTTTTTTTTTTTTTTTTTGTCTTTTATGAATGGTTATTTTGGTACTGCAGTGTGATCCAGTTTATTTGTGAACTTTAAGTTCTTGTAAGAATATAAGCACTTGTGACACCCAAAACTTTTTCTCGGGTTTAAGTAAATCCATTAGCCTAATTCTACATTTTGAATGCTTAAAATTCTACTGAAATATCTACATCTTTTTTTTGGTTGCCTCAATAAATATATTAGGGCTAAATAGAAGAGTCTGCCTTAGTCATAAAGCTTGAGTGCTAGAATAGTAACCATGCAGCTGGCCACGTGTTATTCCTTTCCTAGTTTTGAACGTGATGGAAATCAAAAAAATAAGAGAGGCAGGGAGAGGATTTTTCTTCTTCTACACTCACTTGTTTTTTTGTTCCCTTATCTTCTCCGTAAAATGTTTTCTCCTTCACCTTTCAAAAACTGAGCAAGAGAATCAAAAACTGAACAAGAGATGAGTTGTGAGAGATTGACGGGTATTGGTGTATGATGATGTTGCTGGTGTTGAATATGGAATCAATCGAATCAGGGAAACTTCTTCTCCCCTTTGATGTCATTATTTCTCTCTTCTTAAGAAAGTGCAATCTAGGGCTTGATGTTCATAAATATTTTAGCTGAAGTTGTTGATTCTTAGTGATGGAATTAGCTTAACAAGGTAGGAGTCTCTTTGTTTTAGATTTCTAAACTAAGTAGGTTCCATGTTAGAATTTGGGGGTTTTGCTATAAATTGATTCCATTAGCAAATCCATGAAATGGGTTGGTTGAAATCAGAGTAGTATATGTTGTATCAAACTAATTCATGAAATCTATTCTCATGAAACTTTGATTTGAGATATTTGAGAATTTTGGGTTCATATTGTGAAAATTGGAGATTTTTATTATAACCCATATCATCTGTAAATAACGTGAGTTAAGTATCTTGTTATCATCATGAATTGCTGAAAGAAATTGATTTAATTGTTTTAGTTTCTCTTGATGAATTTGTGCTTGGATTTCATGTATGTTTAAACCCTAGAATGTATGTCCTCTGTTATATTCGTACCTTTAATTCTAACCGTTGGAATATTATGAATTTTCATTATGTTGTTCTTTATTTAGTCATGAAGCTACAGTAAAATTTTGAAGAAGATCGGATATAGTTAAGTACCAAAACCAATAAATTTATCATGACTGCCTTCTGCAGGATTAAAATCCTGGACAGCCTACTTTCAATTGGCGTGTCTCATTATCCGTATTGCGGATGAAGCTGAATTTTTAATATGATGTTTATTTATATGTAGGTAACCTACTGAAAAAATTTCATGAAGTTCTGACCACTTTAGGTATCCCAAAGTGTGGGGGAACCGTGACTGAATTCTGTATGCTGGTACTGAAAGCAGCCATGTTGTAGTGCGTATATCTTTTTTTATTAACCGTTAGAATGGGATGATTTTTGATTATGTTGTGTTAACCTGAGTTATAAGGCCACCATAAAAATTTCAACACGATCCGGTAACATTTGCTACTGAAAATGTTGAATAAACTGAGACTCTCTTTTGAAAAACGAAAAGCTTCTGCAGCCTTGCCATCCTTCATTATCTCTTTAGGTGATCATTAGATTGAGATGAAACTTTCATAGATTGTTTTATGTGTTTATATTAGTGTTCAGTGGCATTCTTAGGGCGATGGGACCTTAGATACTCAACTGGTCCATTTAATTAGAGGGTGATGTATGTGTGCAGTATATACACAAAGAAAGTATATTAGTTGTTTCTGTATGGAGTAACGGGGTCAATGGAACCAAATGAAATGAGGATGCATGATAAAATGGAATTTGATGATTTAGTGGATTTCAGCGTTTTAATGAACTAAGCAAAGAAAGGGGCATTGTATGATGTTCATGTCTAGTTAGAATTCCTATCCTTATAGTTGTTAATTCATATTTTCTAGCTAGCTTGCTGTTATAGTCCTTGCGGCCACCTAGCTTGCATTGATTTCGTGACTTTTAGCTGGAACTTTGAATTAATAATGAAAGGTTAGTTAGCGTCAGAATCTCTTTATATATTGCGTAGAGCTTGAAATGATAATCTCGGAAAAAAATGATAGACGTATGGTTACAATGTTCTGATGGATGTCAATTTTAAAAATTCTCACATGCCTTAATTTATGTAGTACCTTTTTGCTTAGATGCATTTCTACATTTGCAGCCTTTTAGCGAATATCTAAAATACTTTAGCTCGTCTTAGCATTGGTTATTAATGGGAATCAATGTGGGGTACGTTGTAATATTGAACACAATTTGATGTTATAACTCATTGGTTCCTAATGTTGCCACCGAATTAGAAATGATCTCTTACTCCATTTCATGTTAGTCTACTGTCTCCTAAGTGATGCCGTGTGAGTTACTGTTGTATACACATAATTGGTGATTTTACTGCACTTCAGTGGGATGGAACAGATCTTTTATACAGTGGGCATCTATATATAATTGTTGGCTTGACTTCGGTTATTTGTTTTGGAGCTGCATCTGTTCTAATCTTGTTGATTATGTTTTAGATCCAGAAATTCTAAAATTGTTGGTAATGTGAAGGGTAAGGGATAATTGTTGTTATGCAATTCATATTATCCGACGAACTACGGTCATGCTTGATCCCTTCGAGCAATGGAGAGGCTACGTAGGAAGCCGCTATGCGGTTCAGCACATCTCTACGAGGTTGTTCATATCATCTGGAAAGGGGTGGTTGCTGCTTGGCAGTTCATAGCATCCATTCGGAGATGATTGCAACCTTGGCAATATATATACTTGGTAAGGGGTAGTTGCAGTACTGGCTGTTCATACTACCTAGTGTAGAGATGATAGTTGTCTCTTTGAGATAATTCATACCATCTGATAACTGCACATCATTGAGACAAGAGATGATTATTGCCGTTCGAGGTGATTCATATCATCTGTCTCGGCTCGTGAGTCAAGCAATGGTTATTATCGCACGAGGTAACTCATAAGATATGAGAAGGATGGTTGCTGCATATGGTGGCGGTTCATACCATCGATGTAGAGATGATTACTAGCTCGTTGAGCAGTTCATATCATCTGACAAAGACAGTTCATTGAGCTTACCAAGCACTGTGAGTTGTCAGGCTAGAAATGGCACCCCACCTACGGGTGGCTACCCGTAAGACCGTTTGTTTGATAATGGTGGCTGGTATCGGACTACCCTGGCATTGAATTACTGTTTGTTTGATAACGGCGCGTTCTGTCAGGCCTTAATTGGCACCCCACCTACGGGTGGCAACCCGGAAGACCGTTTGTTTGATAACGGTGGCTGGTATCGGACTACTCTGGCAAGAGATATTGTGTCCTCACAGTAAAATGATGGAGATCATCTGTTGGACTTGATGACCCGTGTTATGAAACCATTTACGGTAGCGAAATTTGGAAGTTTGTTTTCTTTCCGAGTGGCGTATCGGGAAGTCAGAGCTTGCCAAGCGGGTCGTAACCCGACCCGCTAGAATCGAAAATTTTCTGGTCCGTCACAGCACTGGTTGAACATCTTTTGTTATAACAGTATATGTGAAATGGAGCAGTATTTATTTCTTAAATCAACTTCTTGCATATTACATATGGAGATTTCATACATATAGCAGCCATTTGGGTTGCTGAATCTCTAACCCCTTCTTTTGCAGCAATGAAGATGGCATCTGAAGCCCATTTAAAAGATTCACAATCCTGGAAGACAAGGTAAGCTATGTTTTTATTGTGTTGATTTTTGCACATCTTCAGTGTGAGTTTGGATTTGCAGGTTGCAGAAAAGCAAACCTGATTATGCAGTGGACAATCATTGTAGCAGTGGTCCTCTTCTCCGCAAGCACAACAGCTTCTTACTGTTGGTAACACAATGTCCTTGGCTTTCAAGTGGTCTGAAGCATCTTCAAACCATTCAAAGTAACTGCAGGTATGTATTGTGCACTTGAAGATTTTTTTTCCATAGTTTTCAGTTGTTGTAGATCTAAGTAATGCTCTCACACCAACATAGGTAATATGCGTGCACCTATAATACAGCTAAGGACACACTTGTTAGTCATGATTTCCTTGTTCACACATTGCACAATCAATCATGGCTTTTTTGTCCCTATTCTTGCTGTTACTACTACTTGGAGATTGTTTCTGACCTCCACCCATGACTTGTTTGTGATGTTTAAGTTTGAATTTGAATATGTTGTTAAAAGAAAATGATGTCTGATTCATATGAATGAATTAGGTTTTTTTTCTTTTTGGTTTTTATAGGGTGGAGAAGATGAAGATGGCCTTTTCTCTGCCCATGTTGTTGCTATGTGTGTGAGATGCACGAAGGAGAGATATAGATGTCATTTTTTGGGTGCCAGCTGGGACTTAACTCCCCTAACCAGCTGTTAGCCGTTTTTAAATAAAACGGGGCACTTTTGAAAAGTTCAAAAAAGCGGGGCCTTTTATTTTACTATATTCAAAACGGGAGTACTTTATCAAAATTCCCAAGGTCTTTTCATTAATTTTCCTCTCTTTCTCTTTCCCCTCTTTTTCCCTTCTCTTTAAGGAAAAAAAACTAGTCTTCATAAACATCTTGCTTAGGTTTGGTCCTTTTAGGATCAGATCTGAGCAAGATTTCTTCGATCTTTTTAAGTTTTAGTAGGTAGTTTTTGAATAAAACTGATTTTTATATTGGTTTTTATGTCTTTCGATATATTTGTTTGCTAATTACACAACAAAATCAACCAAAATAACAGTACTAACTAATATGATATGGTTTCATTATTTTGTTGATTTACTGATGTTCCAATCCAACCATAACTATCAACAACTAAAACAATAAGCCCTAGAAAAAGACATAGAAACAAAGAGAACCCATCAACCAAAATATATATCAAAACCTTAACCCTAAAAATATAAAAGAAAAATAACAAAAAAGACATTGACAAACACCCGTTACGGCTCACCATCAGCCTCAAAAGCATCATCTATGGCGTCTTCTACAACCCTTTCGACTCTCCTAGGAACCACATTTGTAGATGTTATTCGCCCTCAGCTTTCTTCTCCGTCAGTAGAGCAACTCCGGTTATAAGAGAACAAACCGCAGTGCATGCTAGCTGGAGAACTCCCTCTCCTGCAAAAATTTGCTTACACAAGGTTTTTGTTAATGAGGTAATATTGGTGACAATGAGTGAAACTGAGTGCTATTCGTCAAAACAATTCTATGTATAATAAAGATATTTTCGTCTCCCATCATGTTGGATTTTTTCTTTTGTATGTTTAGATACATTTTCATGTGCTATATGAAAAAGAGAGGGTACTAAGTACACCACCAACTTTTTCGTTCGAAAATGTGTATGGACAAATTGTTACAATTAGTAAGTATAGTGTTTTTCAAGACACGAATTCACAAGAGAAAGTCTTGTAGGTATTGTAAAGTTTGAGCGCAAAAATTATCCAAGTTGTTTAACGTACTACTTGTGATATTTTTATTATAAAGAAAAACAATATAATGTGAAAAAGAAATAACACATGACACCAGAAATTTTGTAACGAGGAAAACTGCAATGTGAAGAAAACCCCCAAAACTTAGTCTAATTTTGAACACCTCCCTATACTCAGTCGCTATAGACACTAGCCTACTATCAAATTTCGGACTGGAATGTAGTTAGAGACCAAATTGACCTTACGAGCAATTCAGCTTTAGTCGTGTTCTTACGTGTCTTGGATCTCGCAAGAACTTTTGTACTTGATTTCCCTAGCCGATGTCATCTACATCCTAGGAGTTGCTTCAGCATAAGTGAAGAATTTTAACTAATCTTCTTCTAATAGATAGCCTATTTATTTTCTTCAGAAAGATATACAATCAAGTTAAGAGAAATCTGTTTGCTTATGAGGGATCTTCAAGGCAAACTAGAATACAAGAAAAACTCAATGATTAGAATAATGTACTCTGTTCAAAATGTTATAGAGATACATAATCAATTCTACCTTACAAGATCAATCAAACTGATATGATATTTATGAAATTACAAAGTCCGAGACAAAGAGAACTTTGTAATTTCTATCAATGATCGATAATTATTGCATGTCCGTATATATAGTAGAAGTTATGGACCTTAAAATAGACAAGAATTATAATGGCCAATTAATATAAGATTCCAGATATTGAGAACTATCAGGTAAAAGATATCCCGACCGGACTTCATGAAGCCCTTAGTGAAAACTCAAAAATTTGTAATCTAACAAAGTTTTAAGAATAAACCTAGTTTTTGTAACCTAGCAGAAAATCAGAGAAAAAGTATCGGAATTAATACAAGAAATAAATAAAAAGCTTGAACTAGACCAAATCTAATTAGAGAGAAAGGCGATTAGTTGTTGTCCAATCAAGTACTCAACCAAATCGGAATACTCAAAGAAAAAAACAGATAAAATCAATAACAAAGAAGAGATTAGTAGATTTAGATGAAGTAGATGATTGTTTGAGATTTCTCCTGCTCAGATTTACTCCAAATCTATGAGCGGTTAAGGTTTCGGAAGGTTTGGAGAGAGAAGAAGGAGATTTTTTTTTTTTGTTGATAAAACTTGTAACTTGTAACCTGGACTATTCCTTATTTTAGGGAAAACCTCAAGTAATTTGATTGGGTAAGATTATTGAATTGATTAAGTCATTCTCCGTACATTAAAACAAAAAAGGCCTCGGTCTCTAACATAGAGAATTTGTTACACCAGATTTTTACAGAGAAATGTATTGGTGGGATCCACATCACCCAAATGAAATAATGTTTTGACTAAGAGTAATATAGAAATTTAATATTCTTTACGATTCACCCTTTTTCTAAACTAGTTTCATCTGCTTAATATGGGTATGCATGATAAAACAGAATGACACGGTCACAAAAGAATATATATATATATATATATATATATATTTTTTTTTTTTGTATAGCCGGAAAAACAACATATGATTTTATTAGTCATTTTAAAGACAATGATTTTCTGACAATCATCTTGGACAACAACCCACTTTTCTCTTTGTTCCGAACTTAATTTTACACTTTCCACTACTTCACTAAAACCCAAGTTAGGTTCCTCGGTTAGCATCTCAAGAAGTGAGTTAGAATATTCCCTAGCTACACTTCCGGGAGTAAAATAAGCTGTTATATCTCAATAATGATCCTCCCGTAATAATTTTCATTAATGAGTTTATATTTTTTTCTGATACATTTCTTGTCCATCATATCCCATCAATATTTTCCTTCTATTCACTGTTAGATAGCTTTGAAACCAAGCAAACAATATTCACTGTTAGATGAAAACTTTGAATCTTATTCACATAAATAAGATATACACTCTGGTTAGGTAAACCGTAACCGAACCGTGTACAAAGACTATGTTCAACATGGTTAGCTGAAACTAGACGGTTTGAACTTAAAAGCTTAACACTCATTTTCATGAACACAAAGACATTAATCTTGAGTCACAATCATGTGATCAAATGAGTCTAGTGTTTTAGAGAATTGATCAAATGCAAATCATCTCGTAGAAATAATTTAATCTCATTTGAACACAATAAACATAGTTTGTAAATGCACAAAGTACAAATACATGAGTCATTCGTGAATCGGTAGAGTCATGGTATGCGGACCATTCAGCAAACTTATGAGCAAAACCGAGTTCCGGAGTTGGCATAACTTTTTGCAGTTCACGTACCGGTTTGCAAACTTAGGTGCAAAACTGAGTTCCGTAGTTGACAGAACTTTTTTTAGTTTGCGAACCGATTTGGAAACCTTAAGACTTTACCGGTTCCGGAGTGCACAAAACCTTTTCAGTTTGCGTACCGGTTTGGATATAAAACTGGTTCAGGAACATAGAACTGTATTGGTTCGCATACCGGTTTGGATACTTAAACCCACTTCCTTTACCACGGTTCCAAAATGGTTTGCATACGAATATGCATACCTATCCGGATCACGAATCAAACAGATTTTCCCATGATGTGCATACGAATATGCGAATCACACAAATCTGAAAGTCGATATATATAGCTACTTCGCTAGTTGTACAAGTAAATGTAATACGGCTTCACACATATAACAATTTTCTCAGTTTGTAACACTGATAACACTGTCTTGTATTCCAAATATAGTAGTTCTATATTTCTCTAAATCAATTCGAAATATTCCCGAATAACATCAATGACATATATCACTGTTCCATGCTATTTTCGGATGATAAACTTGAATCATGATTTTGGTTTCGAACAATAAGTTGTTCTCCACCGAAATTGATCAACTATGAACAAATATTCATTAAGCTTAGTCATTATGTTTCGAGAAATTCGTAAACTAAATAATTAGTTCTCGACTCAAAATTCTTGTCTATGCAAGCTAGTTTAATTAGTTATGCGAAAAACGTGTCAAGAATATAAAAATGAATATAACTTGAGAAATAGGTATAAAGAAGTTAAAGAAAGCTCACAGGGATAATGTTGATGCTATGTATCGGCGAACATAGTCTGATGAGAAGTCTGATGCTGATACTGATGATGAGGACCATGAGGTACAAGAAGTTGAACTAATGTGGGCAGTGGTAGTGGTAGTCAAGTAGTTGTTCAGAGTCAGAGAAAGAGAAAATTCCAGAGCCAAAGTAATTCTAGGGGTCCAATTGATTTACTCATGCAGACAGACCACCAAAAAACTCAGCAAGCCACTCTTGATAGAAACTGCTCAACGAAAGAGAAGTTAAAAAAAGATGCATGGAAAAGCATTTCAGCTTGGATGACTGAGAACTCAATATCTTTTAATATTGTTCGCTGTCCAAGTTTCCAACAAATGATCTATGCAATTGGTGAATATGGGAAAGGTATGTAGTTTCTGGATAGATAGCATTTTATCTAACCATACTTCTTGACTATACTGTGGTCTTTGAGCCTTGTTTTAGGTTATAGTGTAAGAACTTCTATTAAGTTTGGAGAACATCCATTGATCCTTTTTGCTGTCTTATAGTTTTTTATGAGCTAAATTCTTATTGTATCAACTTTGTGTGTTTTTTTTTATGTTAGCTATGCCCGGGCCATCTTACCATCAGATTCGCACAAATCTTTTCAAGGAACAGTTAGCAGAAACAAAGAAGTTTGTTGATACATTTAGGGTACATTGGAAGAGGTATGGATGTTCTATTATGTCTGATGGTTGGACAAATGGGAAAAAGCAACATCTTATCAACTTTTTGGTGAATTGTCCGAAAGGGTCAGTTTTCTTGAAGTCTGTAGATGCGTCAAACAGAACCAATGATGTTGATTTCATACGTGAGCTTGTAAAGGAGGTAATTGAAGATGTTGGGAAAGAAAATGTAGTTCAGTTCATTACTGACAATGGTTCAAACTTTAAAAAGGCTGGGAAAGATTTGATGCTTGAATACCCAAATCTATTTTGGACTCCTTGTGGTGCTCATTGTGTCCAGTTGATGCTAGAAGAACTTGGTGACAAGCTTATACGAATCAAGACAGCCGTCATTCTAGGTAAAAGACTTGTTACATACATTTATGCTCATTTTCAAGTATTGTGCTTGATGAGGGAGTTGACACGTGGAGACTTACATAGGTCTACAAAGACTAGATTTGCAACTCAATATTACACATTAAAAAGTCTTCAAAAATATAAAACTCCTTTACAAATGGTGTTTGTGAATGATAGGTGGGCAAAACGTAGATTTTCAAAAGAAACTCTTGGAATTAATGCACTTAAAATTGTTACAAGTAGTACATTTTGGGAAGATGTTGATTATGCTTGTAGTGTGCTGAAGCCTTTAGTTTAGGTTGTAAGGTTAGTGGACATCGAGCGCAAACCTACAATGCCTTCTTTTTATGATGCAATGAGAATAGCAAGGGATCAACTAGAGGAGAAATTCAGTGAAGATGATCATACTTGGGGTGTAATTAAGGCTTGCTTTGAGAAAAGATGGAAGAATAAATTTAATCATGCTCTACATTGTGCGGCATACTATTTGAATCCTTCCATATTCTACAATATTTAAGCTTATGAAATGGATAGTGATCCAAAGTACATAGAAATCAAAAGGGGACTTCATACAGCAATGCAAAGGCTTATACCCAATGAAGATGAACTTGATGCTGCTACAGGTGAATTGAGAAAGTATACTGATACTGTTGGGATCTTGGGAACTCCGCCTTGGAAAAAAAAAAAAACAAGGATCAACCTCGTAAGCTTGTTTGTTCTGTAAGTTTAAAGTTTGATTACATTTGTGTTAGATAGATTTTATAACTACTTTGTTTATATTTATAACAGATGAATGGTGGAATACATTTGGAGGAATCGATGCGCCAAACCTACAAAAATTTGCAATCAGAGTATTGAGTCTTTCTTGTTCTGCTTCCCCATGTAAGCGAAACTGGAGCACATTTCAAAATGTAAGTATTCTAATCTTTTACACTGATTAGTAATATTCTGAATATACATGAACACGAACCATGCAATTCCAGTACCTATATTTTGAAAATTATCCCGTGCTTACTATTAAGTGTTTTAGTTGAATTACTTACTTATCTTATGTATTTCAGTTGCACTCGAAAAAACGAAATCGCATAACACAGCAGAAATTGAATGATAGTATCTTTATCCAATATAATAAGAAATTGCAGCGTCGTTACATAAAAATCCAACAATATAACGATAATGATAAAGCTAATGATCCTATTTTCCTGGAGGAGAGTGATGAAAATGATGAATGGTTGGAGTTACGAAATTTGAATGACTTGGAGATGCATGGTGATAATGTAACTTTTTATGATTTGCAAGAGACAGTTAGTGAAGAACGTGAGACTATTGGTAGTAGAGGTGCCAGTAGTTCTCGATGTAAGTCTATGTATCCAACTCACTCGGAGTATGATGGATATGATACCGATGAATTATGTTGGACACTCAAAACGGGCTACTCGGTGGTGTCGGGAATAATGGAGTTACTCCATATGATGATATTTATGATGATTCAAATTATCTTGATTAGAATTGTAATATCCTTGTTGTACTTCTCTCTTTTGTTTTCTCTTTTGTTCGAAAAAGACTTCCAGTTCCAGGAACAATCAGTACTCTTTTATTGTTTTCTCTTTTGTTCAAAAAAGACTTCCAGGAACAATTAGTAAAGTGTTCGCACTTTTGTGTTTTCTTAATGAATATTTGTTTCTTTTGGATATTATTTCATTATATCTTAACATATCTGGAAATTATATATATAAAAGTTGGAACCGAAATTACACCGAGATTTGAAAACGGAATCTCCCCAAGACAACGTTATACCAGTATCTCGCTCAGGACCGAGATAAACCGGAATCCGAGATTAACTACCTTGGTTCAGTCTTCACTTACCTTTTGTTGATGAAGTTCTCCAAAAGCTTTGGTTGATCTTCGCCTTCAAACGGTAGAATGCAAATGATGACTGGTTCATTTCTCAACTACCTCTATCCTAGACTGAGACTTAAATAATTGTAGACTAGAAATCAATATTAGTTTTGACAACTAAATTTGACAACAATCTTGAGATAAAAAACTTGTGAGTTCGACCAAGAAATGCTCTAACACTAAGGATGGCCGGAAACGCTCCAGACGCCCAGGCACCCTTAGCTCGACCGTGTAACCCTGCGCCCTGATCGTATTTCTACACCCTTTGCCATAGAAATTATTACCCTGGGTTGTTTGCCAATGAGCCTCTGATGGACAGGTCTTATGTTTTCCCCTGATTTTGTTACTAGGGTTTTCCCAAAGTGACGCGCGAAAGGTCTTACATAGTTGTTCCTCTTGCATAATGTGCGAACTAGGGTGCACGCCATCAGTGTGTACCTAGCGGCCCTAGGTAGAGGTTTTAGATATATTTGGGTCTTATGCGGCCTCATAATGAGGTCTTACAGGCATGCTGAAGAGGTCTTATTTTTCCCTTTTTTGTAGAAGGTCATATGTTTTCCTTTTTCTTCTACTCGTATTTTTTGGGTCTTATCAGTCTGTTGAAGAGGTCTTAGAGTTCCATGTTGCTTATTTTGAAAAATCTCACTCTTCATTTATTTTTGATCATTACGCTGGTTGGAGCTTTTCTTTTTATTGCTCGCATTACATCTATCATCATTTAATCTCATACGGATAGTACTTCTTCATATGTATTGTGTTCCATGGTTGATCAAGCTTGCGCCCCAAATCTCTCCCTTCACTGTCTATGAGTTCATATGCTCCATTTCCAACTATTATCTTGAAAATGTATGGCCCATCCCATGTCTTCTCTAGCTTTCCTTGACTCGGGTAGCACCAGATCATCGGGCTGAAAGACTCTTTCCTTGACTCGTTTGTTGTACTCGCGTGATAACCTGTTGTGATAATTCACCATATGTTGCAATGTGATTTCCCTATTTTCTTCCAAATCATCCAACTTTTCCAAGATTAAATCCGTGTTTAGATTCTTTTCCCATGCCTCTCTTTTTGTTGTAGGTATGATAACCTCTGTTGGTAGAACTGCTTCCACTCCATAAGTTAGGAAAAAGGGTGACATCCCGGTAGCATCTCGCCTGGTGGTTTTATATGCCCATAACACGTTGTGAACTTGATCGCACCAACCTTTATGATGTACATCCAACTTCTTTTTTAAAATGTCTACAAAATCGTCTTATTTGTCGCCTCCGCCTGACCATTGCTTTGTGGGTACAGTGGGATTGACTTTCCGCGTTGGATTTTGAATGCATTAAACAACATTTAAATGTTCTCACCCTCAAATTGTTTCCCGTTATCTGAAACTAGTTGAACTGGGATCCAAAACCTACAAGTGATATTCTCAAAGATGAATGAAAATATGTCGCTATCGTGAATATGTTGAGTATCATTTGCTTCCACCCATTTCATAAAATAGTCTGTGGCGACGATCAGATATCTCCTTTGCTTTGTTCCTGTTATGAAAGGTCCCACAATGTCCATGCCACATTTTACGAAAAGCCAGACACTTACGACTGAGTTCAATGTTGTTGCTAGAGCAGGTGTATTCTTTTTCCAAATCGTTGACACTCTTCACATCGTGTCAAAACTTCCTTTGCATCCTCATGCATGTACGGCCAGAAGTATCCTTGTTATTTAGTTTTGTATGCGAGTGATATGGTTTCGTTATGATTTCCCGCATCTCCGTAGTGTATAGCTTTGAGTATCTACATTCCTTCTTCACGCGACAATCATCTTAATAATGGTCCAAGGAAAGATCTTTGATAAAGTACTCCATCTCTCAGTTCATAATTTTTGGATTTGCTTTTGATCTTATTCGCCATTATAGTCTGTCCCGAGGTAGTTCTCCCTTTTCCAAGTATTCATGAATTGGGGTTCTCCAATCTAGCTTTCCCAATTCCTTTTCTTGTTCGTGGTCTTCTAGGATCATGACATCTAAGCTTTATTTTTCTACAGATGGATGCATCAATCTTTCTATTCTCACAAATCTTGTTTCTGGATTCACCATCATTGAAGAAATAAATGCTAGTGCGTCGGCATATCGATTGTCTTTTCTGCAAATATGCCTCAAGATGATTTTTGGTATACGAGTTGAACATTTTTTGACAAGTTGTAGGTATTTTTGGAGAGAAGGATCAATCGCGCTGTACTGTCCTTGTATTTGTCGAATTACAAGTTTTGAATCACTGGTTAACCTGATATCATCCAATTCCATTTTAATTTCTAGTCTTAATGCATGCACCACTGCCTCATATTCCGTTTCATTGTTTGTAGAGTCAAACTCCATCCTTAATGTTTGCAACACTCTTGCTCCTCCTGGTGAAGTAAAAACAATTCCTATTCCTCCGCCTTCACTATTTGCAGATCCATCCACAAATATCTCTCACCTTCTTGGGTTGCACTCTTTGAGTAAGTCCTGCGGGTTAGTTCGCTCGTCATCAACATCCATCATCTCCTCCATTTCTTCGCCTTCTTCCCGAGGAAATTTAGCCAGAAAATCTTCGATCACTTGTGACTTTGATGAGGATAAGATTTCATATTTTACTCCAAATTATTCAATCAGCGCGTTCCATCTTTCCACTCGCCCTACTCTTTTGGAGTGTTTTAGAACGAACTCAATGGGAATCTTTGTTAACACTTTGATTTTATGCGCTTAAAAATATGTGCGAAGTTTCTGTGTGGCATACACCAATGCTAATATTAACTTTTCAATCTTTGTGTAATTCTTCTCGGCTGAACTGAAAGTCTTACTAATGCAGTATATGGGTTTTTTCCTACTCCTTCATCCGAACAAAGTAAAACCGCGCTTAGAGCTTATGGTGTTGTTGCGAGATATATCAATAATTCTTCTTCAGGCTCTGGTTTTTGAAGGATGGATAGGTTTGCAAGGTAATTTTTGATACTTTGTAATGCTTGCTCACATTCTTGAGTCTATTCGAACTTGGTTCCTTTCCTTAGAATAGTGAAGAAGTGCTTATACTTATCTGACGAATGAGAAATAGACCTCCCTAATGATGCGAGCAAACCATTTAACTTCTGGACATCCTTAATTGTGGAAGGTGATGGCATGTCTCGCACTGATTGAAATTTTGCCGGGTCTACCTCAATTCCATTCTTTGATATGATATAACCCAAAATTTTACCCGATGCGACTCCTGAAATACATTTTACTGGATTTATCTTCATTTTAAATTGTCGCATTAGATTGAATATCTCATTTAGATCTTCCACATGATCTTTAGCTTTTCTTCTCTTGACTAACATGTCGTCAACATAAACCTCTAATGTGGTGTGCACCCATCTGGTAAATATCTTTTACACCATGCGTTGATATGTTGCACCAGCATTCTTCATCCTAAAGGGAATTTGCGTGTAACAATACAACCCTCTTGGTGCGAAGAAAGATGTATGTTCTTGATCTTCTTCTGCCAGGGCTATTTGATTATATCCTAAATAACCATCCATGAGCGACAATCTGTCACATCCAGCTGCTGCTTCTACCATCTGCGGTATATCTGATAATAGAAAACTATACTTTGAGCATGCTCTTTTTAGATCACTGAAGTCAATATAAATGCGAATCCCATTGTTCTTTTTTGGTACCACCACCATGTTTTCAATCCATTCCGGGTACTTTGCTGGTATTATTATGCCCGACTTGATCATCTTTTGAAGCTCTGCTTCTATTTATGGGTGATATGTTGTTGCTATTTTTTTTATCCTCTCCTTGAAAGGTTTTGCAGTTAGACTGATGTCTAGTTTATAACATGCGACGGATGGAACTATGCATGGAATTTCCTCCATGCTCCATGCGAACACATCAGAATACTCGCGCAATAGGTTAATCAACTTTTCTTCTTCCTCTGCCTCCATTTTGGTTCCTATCTTTGGTTCTTCTTCCATTGCCATATTTACGTCTTTCGTTGGTTCAGCTGCTGGAAAGTTCCTCTTTGGTTCCCCGAGTGGGGATGGCTCTTTTATTTTATGCGGTGGTTCTCCTTCTTCCTATGGGATCTCGCTTGGTATTCCTTTTCTCTCCTTCGCCCTTATCATATAAATTCTCAACTCCTCTTCCTTTTTAATTTCTCTCGCATTTCACCATTGATCCTTCCTTCTTTTTGCTCGCCCTTCATAGCATCACAAATACAAGTCTTCGCGCTTTCAGAGTCTCCTTTGACTTCTCTGATTCCTCCTGGCATTAAGAAACGAACGCACTGATGAAATGTTGATGCCACTCCTTTTAATCCATGGACCCAAGGTCTTCCCATGAGTACATTGTAAGCCGATTATATGTTCACAACACAGAAGGTCACCTCCGTCGTTATCTATCCCAGAAATATTCGCATGATGATTTCACCCTTGGGTTTAGTCACAATTCCATTGAGCCCGTAAATGTTGTACGCGGAGAAGGTTAAATCCGAGTCAGCATAGCCCATGCTCTTAAAAGCATGATAGAAGATAATGTCTACTGAACTTCCCGTATCTACTCGAATTTTATCTATCGCCCATTTTGGTGATCTATTCACGCTATCCTTTTCCCCTCTAAATGTCGTCCCATGACCAGGGTAATGACTAAAGGGTTTGTGTGTGATTCTCCCCTGTCTGGCGCATTTTCTACAGTAAATATGTTTCATTGCTTTTCCCACTCTTTTAAAGGAGAAAACTTCTTAATGTTGATTATTTCTCTCCCTTTGTAATCGCGCTTGTGAATCCTTCTCATCGCGCTCTCATGAAACTCTGCGACAGTTTGTGCTGAATACTTTATCGTATTGCACTATAAATGTTTAATATATCTTTTTATTTTAATACGATGTATTGGAGATGCTTGCTTCACGTGAAGTTGACTTCTTTGTTCTACCGAATACATGAATAACTTCGTTTTCACCTCTCCTTGTTTATTTGGTTCTTCTTTCTCCTTTGATTTTCTCTTTCGACATTTACTTTTTGATGCTTCAGCTTTTGAAGTCCTAAATCTTTATGGTCTTTCCACTTTTTGTTAAGTCCTCTCTTTTTGATCTTTTATGGTCTTTCCACTTCTTAGATTCAATCGACTTCTCCTTTTCTCTATTTTCTTACACCTTTGTTTTGCTGTTAGGTCTTGAGCCCTAGATTCCACCCTTGTCATCGTGCAATCTACTAAATCGATAAAAATTTCTTTGTAAAGGCACACTTCAACTGTTCACAAATGATTGTGACGACAGATCCGTTTGAATCTCGATAAACAAATGTTTACTTATGCTCCACACACCTTTACTCAAGAAATCTCAAAAGAAAAAAGGAAAGTTCAGATCTAAGTCCTAGTTACACTGACACATCATGTTCTTAAGAAGACGAAGCTCTGGGAAGACTTGAAACATAAGAAAAATTCAATCTACTCTCAGATCTAAAGTTTAAACGCAGTAAAAGCTCTAAAATGTCTCTAAGTCTTGAAGACAAAAGTTGTTCAGTAACAGATTATGCAAAAACAAGACACTAGAAAACTTTAATATGCCAAAGCAACGAGCGCCAAAATTTAGCTACAGGAAATCCTATAGCCGCACCCAAGTAATAATAAATGGAAAATCTAAGACATTATGGAAATAAACTCGAAATCTTATTATGAAAGATAAAATATTACAAGTATGAATAAACACAAACCCTAATTTGGAGCACAAGTAACCTTTTCTCTCTGTCTAAGATAACACAGACAGACTAAAAGATCTCTCTCTTTACAATGGTCCCTCGTCCCTTAAATAGGGGGTTTACATAGTGGATGACGGCTAATACACATATTGGTTTACAGCTAATACAGCCCTCGACTTCGCCTTTTATTTTGGGAATATCTGTACGATATCATCGCTCTGTCATATGAAAGTCATCGCACCTACCTTCACATGTTCCACATGATTCTTATGAAGTCATCGCATATGTCAGTAATGACGTAGCAGGTTTATAGCTTCGCCCTTAATACTTCCTTATCGCGCTATCAGATACTCTGGCATGCTCATAAGTTGTGTGATATTTTGTATCACAAAAGGAGTTTCTAGTTTTTATCTCAATAAAACCAAGATCCCCAACCTACAACACGCCACCAAACAAGGAGATAAACCACTATTTCCCACAACTTTCACAACTAGTCATATATTACAATCTAGGGATACACTCATTCTAAGGTATTAATTAAGGCCACCATTACATTGTGGTGTCCTAATTTAAACACTTTCACTCATGTCCCAACTAATCATGTTCTTTTAAAAATAAATAAGATAATATCTCACTTACAGTTTGCAGATGATACTCTTATAATCTTAGATGCAAGTGCTGATGAGGTTAGAAGACTTCTCATTATTTTGGCTGTTTTTGAATCTATTACAGGCTTGAAGTTAAACCTAGGGAAAAGAACTATGATTAGTGTTGGTGATGATAATGTTATTGGTGCTCTTTCTATGGAACTTGATTGCAAAACAGAAAAATTACCTTTTACTTATTTGGGAATGCCTATTTAAGCTCACTGGAGAAGTACTTCTGTTGGGGAGTATGTTTTTGCGAGAATGGAGCAAAATCTCTCTACATGGAAGAAGAGAAATTAAATAAAGAAGAAAGAATTACTCTTATCAAAAGTTTCCTTGCAAGTTTTCCAATCTACTATCTCTGTTTGTTTCACCTTCCTGTTAGTGTGGAAAAGAGAATGATCAAGATAATGAGGAATTTCTTGTGGGGGGTGTAGAAGGTAAAAGAAAGCTAGTATGGGTAGATTGGTCTAAGATTTGCATGCCTAAGAAGAATGGGGGTTTGGGTGTGAGGAATTTAAGAACAACAAATCATGCCTTTCTGACCAAATGGATTTGGAGATATTCTAAATCTAAGCGCAGTATATGGAGGAAGATTATTCATCAAAAGTTTAAAATAAATAGTGAGTTGCTAGTTCAAGATGTTGATAATAATCCTCAATATAGAAGCCTTTGGAAAAATGTTGTTAACTTGGTTCCAGAAGTGCAAAAAATTGCTAGCTTCACTGTTAGAAACGGGAAGGGTATTCGTTTCTGGAAGGATAGATGGCTGAATAGAGGTTGCTTGCAAGAATTATTCCCGGTGGTGTTTCAAGCTATTAAAGACAAGGATGCTTTTATTTCTGACATGCTTTGTGCGACTGGTTGGAATTGTGTCTTTAAGAAAACTATGTATGCGAAGAACACCTTGAGTGGGATTTGCTCAAATGAGATCTCTCTTTTCTTCCAACTCTAGTGGATGCGGACGATGAGATGAAAATCATGGAGAATTTCAGCACACAGAGATGCTACGAGATCTTAGCTGGTGATTATGAGGTGTGTAGTCTTGAGCAACATCTTTGGAAGAGTAACATACCACACAAGGTTAGCTTTATTTTATGGGCTACCTTTCATAATTCTCTTCCCACTAGAGATACGTTGATTCACAGAGGTATGGATATCAAGAGAGACCCGTGTCCTCTCTGTAACACAGAAAAGGAATCAGCTGAGCATATGTTCATGCATTGTTCCTATTCTTTCGAGTTTTGGGATTACTTTATCAAAGCCTTCAAGATTTCCTGGCCATTGCCAGCCACGTTACTGCAACTTTTTGATGCTTGGAAAACAAACGTTTTTAATGGTAGAGCTAGAGATGTTTGGAGAATTATTCACTATGCGATCTGCTGGATGCTGTGGAAGGAGAGAAGTGGGAGAGTGTTCAATGTAAGGCACAAGTGTGCTACTGAAATAATAAATCATGTAAAAATGCTAGTAGTTTTATGGTCCTCTGATCTAGACACTTTCAAATTTGTAGACTCCAACCTTATTTGGAGCGACTAGAACTCTCTTATGAGTGTGTAATCTCCTATAACTGTGATGGAGTCCTTCTTTTTCCTTTTAATATATCTCCTTCTTCGAAAAAATAAATAAATAAGATAAATGACTAATCTTGTTCTTTAAAAAAAAAAAACTAATTGTTATAGGGCCTATGGTCCATAGATGTGCGGTCCATTAGAATACTAGGGTTTTCCCTTCTCTTGTATAAATAGAATGCTATACATGTGTAATATGGTCCCCTCTCTGGCTAATAGAAAGTTATTCTCTTTCTTTTCTCTCTTTTCTTATTATTACTCCAAAACGTTATCGTGCACGAAGCTATACCGCAGAGCTAGATTGGACCGGATGATTATTTTTCTTTTTTCGCTGGAATCAAATCAGCTAAGTTGGATCTACTTTCTCCTATACATATTTTTTTTCTTGTCCCTGATTTTGATATGATTTTGATTTTGGCATATCAAATATAATTGTAAATTTGTATATACATTGATCCAATCCGATGATACTGTGATTACTAATACATTTTTTTATATATTTTTCTTGTGGTAATCATCAACTCAAGTTTGATCTCGCAAATCCCATATTTGTTCGTTCTATTTGCTTACTGCAAAAGGTATACCTGAACTTTTTCTATTTTTTTTCTTATATATACATACCATACAACGAATGAATAGGATTTATATGGTATGCATAGTTTGTGTTTGAATGATAGTATGCAATATGCTTGATTGGTGATGTACTGTGTAATACCTCATGAACCATGATGTAAACCCATATCAAATATTCGTCCTTGTCCCCGCTTGATTTCATCATATGTTGTGTAAGCTTGCACAATACCTACTGATTTTGTTTGATTTGATTAACATGTTTGATTGAATATGATCGTGCACAATTTATTTATATGAATAAATAAATAAAAATAATATGATTGTGTACCAGTGATTTTTTTCATGTTCCATTATGAACTCTGATGTAAAGCCTGATTGATTTACCCATATTTTTTTTCCAATGATTTACCATAAATCCATTTTATCTGTTTTATTTGTCTTATGATGATTTGCATGTCTATGTAATACGTTTTGCCTTCCTCTTTCAAAAAATAAAAATAAATAAATAAAAATCTTTGATTATGACATGCTTATTTGTTGTACATGGTTGGATAATTGCATTATTTAATGGATATTATAATGAAACGTTTTTTAGCTTCACAAAAATGAATCAATGTTAATTAATATACAATTTGAACTAATTAATGAATTAATGTTAATTAATAATATACATGGTAATTAAAAGATTTTTAATAATAATATAGTTAATTAATAATATACATGTTAACTAAAAATGAAGAAAAAAAGCAAATGAATTAATTAATTAAGAATAACTATAATATATAATATCCATAATTATCTTCCACTCATAAATAAGATTAATAAAATATTTTCTTGCATTCATGCAAAGTCAAATATAGAGATAACTATTTAGTTTCCACAAATACATTCATGCACATGCAAATACAATTAAAATATATTCATGCATTTATGCAAGTCAATTTAGTTTCCACAAATACATTCATGCTCATGCAAATACAATTAAAATAAAAATAATTAAAATATATTGCATGCATCCATGCAAAGTCAAATACAGAGATAATTATTTAGTTTCCACAAATACATTCATGCACATGCAAATACAATTAAAATAATGATTATTAGAATATATTCATGCATTCATGCAAAGTCAATATAGAGATAACTTTTAGTTTCCACAAATACATTCATGCACATATACAATTAGAATAATAATTATAATTATTTCGTATAAATATCATACTTATTTAAAAATGATGCCATTTAATTGTTTGTTTTAATTCTTGTGAAACCAAAACATTAAACTGCACTATTGTCTTTTTAAATGGGCATGTAACTCTCCATGGGCCTTGAACACGTTATGACCTTAATGAGTTAACACTACTAACTGGATCATCGTAATTTGACCGTTAACCGGGTTATGGTTTTTTTTAGTAAGGTCTTTTCCAGCTGGACCCAACTCGACTCAAAAATGACATTTTGGACTCAGAAGTACTTGAGCATCATTATTGTGCATTTGAGGTGGAAATCATTTCTTTGAAAAAGAAAAAGGAATATATTCCTTCATACAACTTTATGTCAATGACAACGCACTGTCTAAAAGGTAGAGCTACATATGCCCTTGTGTTTCTAAACACATGCATCCCAATTTTTGTGGAAGAAATCACAAAAAGTGATATGAGTCAGATTTTTTTTCCCTCTTCCATTTTTTCTACTTCATCAAAACTAATGAACCAGTATATGTTAAAGTATTAACAAGAGATTCACTATCTTTAGTAATCTATTCAACCTAAAGTAAATGGTTGACATTCAAAATGAGATTCTCTTGTCCTGTTGACAAAAAGAAATTTCTCAAATTAAGCTAAATGTAGCAAAATTGAAAATGGAAAGAACCCTAAAGTAATGAGGGTTAGATGTACTGACTCATGTGAAGCATGTGAAAATGGACATATATATATTATGAGACAAAGATGTATTTTTGTACCCGGTAGTAATGACACCAAAGTACAGGTATCAACCGAACATTGGATCAAGCTAAGATGTAATTCTAGCTTGCATCAAAATAAAAGAGTTGGGAATGAATCTTGTTACTGGTATTGGTATACAAGCAATGTAATGCAGGTACCATAGTAACAATAGATTCCGTAGGAATACTTTAGATGTCAACTTTATTGGCAAGAAGAACTTTGCCTAGCCATTTGATTTCAGTTGAACTAGACCCATTTTTAGCACTTATGAAAAGTACATAATTATATATCACGAGACGAAATATTCTTTAAAGCACTTGAGATATATCTGGATGAAAAGTATATTATCCCCCCCCCCCCCCTGAAACGTAACATATATTCACTCTAAAGTACTTGAGTTGAATCCCATTTTTGTTACGTAATAAGACCACACCACTTATTAAATATCTCAAGACTTATTGATAGTGGTTTTTCTCCCACTAATTTAAGGAATGCACACTAGCAGTTGAAACTATTTCCTTATAATGTAACTATGAGAATTGGATCGTCGAGCAGCACTGCTCGAAAATTTGTTTTCAAGATAGAACAAAGACGTCACATAATCTCTACATGTACCGAGAGATAATCACACCTTGTTAAATTCCAAAAAAAAAACATGCAAATGGATATCATGTGGAACCTCACAGTGGTGAGAATGTAATTGATTGCATCTTTTATAGTCTCTAATATATTTGGAAGGAAATATATTTTAGAGAAACTAATGAGTCAACTAGTGAAATGTAAATCGCTATAGTATTTGGATTATTGAATCCATATTGATTTCGACGATGAAATGTTGGGAATTGACTCATACAGGCTTTGACATAACCATAAAGGAACTTTGGTTGTGACATGATGTTTCGTTTTGAAAGGACTCATACGTACATCACTGTGTTTGAGTGGAAGAGACAACGGGAAAAATATTGACAGTATGCTAAGTTATGGCATATCTCTCAATAAAATAAGTGTTTTCTAAAGTACTAGATGCACAACCCCCCCTTCCCATTATGCTTTTAAGTAAGAAAGCATATCACTCATTTTACAAAGTCTTCGGTAAAACAAGATCGAGACAATCCTAAGATGCAAATGGTAAACAATCCATATTACAAACAAAACAAGGTGATATTTAGAAAAATATCCATGCAGAATGCGGACCATTAAAGTGACTTATGGCTCTCGTGGATTTTTGACATTTTGGACTAGTTATAGTTCCAAGTAATGTTGCGTTTGAAAAACTACTAGCACATATTATACATATAAGAATTCACCACCCCTTGTAAATGCTAGAGAGTATACATCAAAAGGAATCGATGGTTATTGCATGTAGAGAATCCTATACCCCATGGTCTCGCAAAGGCTAACATCAAAGGTTACAGATGGTGCCTAAGGCATGGTTATGCGTACAAACCTACCTTTAACTGCTTGGGGAATATGCAATATTACACGCATCTTCACTTATTCGTTTGAGACCCACAATTGGTCAACCATTCTTTGCGTACCAGTTGGTAACTGGATATAAGCCTGACATTTTGTGTTCTTAAGCATTTTTGGTTGCACTATATATATGCCATTACGAGTCCACATCGTACTATGATGGGTCACGAAAACGATTAAGTAGTTATGTTGGATATTTACTCTCAACAATTATCCGCATTTTAAAACCTTCGGCAGGAGATGTCATACTGCTAGATTTGCGAGTTATCACTTTAATGAGACAGTCTTCCCGTCGTTTGGGGGAGATAAGAAAAAGTATTTTTTAAGGGAACGACAGGAATTGTCGTGGTGTGTTCCCATTATGTCTCATATTGATTCTTGTACTCCACAAATGTAAATGTGAAGTGTCAAAGAATAATCGATTTTCTTTGCGTACCAGTTGGGAGAGCGTTCAATGTAAGGCACAAGTGTGCCACTGAAATAATAAATCATGTAAAAATGCTAGTAGTTTTATGGTCCTCTGATCTAGACACTTTCAAATTTGTAGACTCCAACCTTATTTGGAGCAACTGGAACTCTCTTATGAGTGTGTAATCTCCTATAACTGTGAAGGAGTCCTTTTTTTTTCTTTTAATATAACTCCTTCTTCGAACAAATAAATAAATAAGATAAATGACTAATCTTGTTCTTTTAAAAAAAAAAACTAATTGTTATAGGACCTATGGCCCGTGGATGTGCGGTCCATTAGAATACTAGGGTTTCCCTTCTCTTGTATAAATAGAATATTATATATTGTAATATGGTCCCCTCTCTGGCTAATAGAAAGTTATTCTCTTTCTTTTCTCTCTTTTCATATTATTACTCCAAAACGTTATTATGCACGAAGATATACCGCAGAGCTAGATTGGACCGGATGATTATTTTTCTTTTTTCGCTGGAATCAAATCAGCTAAGTTGGATCTACTTTCTCCTATACATATTTTTTTTTCTTGTCCCTGATTTTGATATGATTTTGATTTTGGCATATCAAAATATAAATAAGATAAATAACTAATCTTGTTCTTTTAAATATAAATAAGATAAATAATCTTTTAAGTACTATTGAAGTTTCACAACTTTAACCCTTCAAAAAGAAAAAAATCTAGATAGCAAATAATATAACAATCCCGTTGTAAATGTATCTTCTCGCAAGAGTGATACTCATGGTTAGTACGCTACTTTAAAAACCTTTTATTTTGGTTTTACGTATTTTCCATTCATTGTTTTCCTAAATCCCATCCCAGCTACAAAAATCAAATTTTCTTTAACTCCTTTTATATTGGGTAAACAAAACTCATAATATTCTTAATCTCCGGAATTAATCTAAACTTTCACACCACCACCAAATTAATCGGATTTGAAAATTAATTTACAAATCATCATCTTAGATTCTTAATCAAGTTTCAAGATCGAATTGAGATTTTTTTTATTTCTTACTATTGTGAAAGCCGTAAAAGAAATCCATATAAAAATTGTTGTATTTAAGGGTAATTATATCCAATGAAAACCTAATTGAAAAGAGATTATGATGAAAATGGTATGTAATCATTCGAGGTCTTCTACCCTTGGTTACAATGGATACAAAAACTTAAAAGTCCAGTAAGAAACCAAAGATTAAATAATCAATTGTGTGATCAATGCTTCTCGTTTTGCGATGAATCCTTTATTAAATCATACCTACGGAACATTACTGGACATAGCGATGAATCCTTTAACGATCAATGCTTCTCGTTTTGCGATGCATCCTTTAGTAATTTACACTTTATAGACGGCACTGTGGACCTGTGGTAGCATATGAGGTTAACTCGTTGCAACAAAAATTAGGTGGAGGTTTGACGGGAAGGATGAAGAACGATGGTGGCTGATGAATTTGATTTTTGAGTTTTGTTTACCCAATTTAGAGAGAGTCATACAAAAATGAATTTATGAAGTGTGGATTGGATTTAGGGAAAATAGGGATGGGAAATAGCTATAACCTTTATTTTCTGGTGACAAAACCTTTTATTTTTTGGTGGTAACATGGTATGTTTTCAACCTTATTTCTGTGATCAAACCCGCAATCAATAGTATAGATCCCTGTTAATTAAGGGTCAAGGTATACACGCACCCATAAAAAACTTGCCCATGATCACAATTCATTTCCCGTTGAAATTGTTATGAACAGATTGCAATGTTGTTCTTTTAAAAAAATAAACAAAAATACATAGAAAATGTTAAGGCACGAGGCAGGCGATAATAAACAACTAACAATCAATTTTCGAACAAAGAAGAAAATCTGGAAATCGGGTCACCACTAGCTCTAGCCGCCACGGTGGGTATAAGAAACAAGATGAATAAAAAAACTGGCAATTGGCATTTGAATCAGTGAACCCCAGGCCACCGTCGACCTCAATTAAGCTAAACTTCAAATTTTGCAATATGCACCCATTTGAATATATATCATCAGATGATGATATTTGGGCTGTCTACGGTGATAAAAACATACCAACTATGTTAGCGGTCTTCAGCCTGGCCTATTCGAGACACTCGAAATAGTCGAAGGTGATGGTGGTGTTGGTACAGTCTTGCATATCATTTTGTCTCAAGGTATATACAATTAGTTATACAAATTTTCTGTAATGTGTTCATCTTATTCTTAGTTTTTTAACTATGATACTGATGAATTTTGTTATTCTTATGTAATAGGAATACCTGGGCCACGTGAATGGAAAGAAAAGTTCACCACAGTTGATGATTGTAAAGAACGATGTTTTGGGGACTAGCCCAAAACAGTGGGGGACTACTCTTCCAATTTGGGGGTGGATATTTGAAGTAATTTTGGGTCACCCCTTATCTAATATTTTTTTTAATACCAAATTTACCCTTGGTAATTAAATTAGTCAGATTAGTTAGTGTTAGTGTAATGATTAATTAGTGATTAGTTAGTGATTAGTGAGTTATTAATAGGATAGTTTTGTTAGAATGAGATGAAGAAGAAGAAGAAGAAAAGATGAAGAAAAATAGGGAAGAACCCAAAAAAATTTATTTTGAGTTTAGTAAATATGATATGAGTGATTCATGTGATGATACCTCCTCCTCAGAATCAGAACCTCCTTCATCTCCTAAACTATTTGTCAATACTTCTAACGATCCGGGTATGAGTTATTTCTTAGATGATGAATGCTTTTTTCCCCAAACTCAAGCTAACGACCCAAATGATGAATTTTATCAGCCACAACCAGAATATGAAGTTATGGTTACTCAGGTATGTCTCAAATTTAGTTAATGTAGCTTGAATTGTGCAAAAAATAGGCCAAATCGAAAATTTCAGGAAGAAATTTCGGCTAGGTGATAGTAGTTCGGTTAGCAATTCTGCAAAAAAGGTTGCCGAACTCTCCTGTATGTGCAGTTCGGTTACTCATTTCAGCATACGCAGGTAACCGAACTCTGTTTTAATGGAGGTTTTTGAGAGTTCGGTTATCTTTTTCCAGAAAACGTTGCCGAACTAATTTTATAGAGTATACAGTTAATGGTTCGGTTCAGTCGAGTTTATTCCTTTTGTTACCGAACTTTATGTTCGGCAAGCTCGCAAATCACCTTCATTGATTAGATAACCGAACTCTATAGTTCGGTTTAGTCGATTGTATTAATTATGTTGCCGAACTATAGTTTTGAAATATCCAAAGAACAAGTTCGGCAAGATCGCAATTTTTTTATCATAACCGAACCTTTTGTTCGGCAGGATCGCATATTATGTTTACATTGCCGAAAATATAAGTATTTCTTATTTTTAGTTGGTATTGACGTTGTGCTATTACTCGTAGGTTGCATCTGATCCAATAGAACCAATGGAAAATCAACCTACCCCTGTTGATATTTTGTACGATGACACGTCACATCACTACATGAATGACTTGGTATTCAAAAGTCCTTTAGAGGCAAAGAGTTGGGCTAGACAACATGCACTAAAAGACATGTGCGTATTAGTATTGAATGGGAGAGAGAGAGCAAAACCCGCTTTGAAATGGTTTGTGAGAGAAGCGGTGATCCCGATAAAAGCCACAAGAGGAAGGGTTATGTTTATAAAGGAAAGACAAATAGGAAGAACAAAACTTTCTCAAAGAAGATTAAATGCCCATTCAAGCTTGCATTTAATTACAACAAAGAATTGGGTGGATGGGTTCTCTACAAGGTTATGGAAGGTTGTCATAACCACCCTCGTCCGGAGCATCTTGAAGGACATTTCATGGCGGCCAAGCTAACTCCTGAAGAGATGGACAAGGTAGCTAAAATGAGGAAAATGGATCTTTCACCGATTAAAATGCTCCAAATACTAAAGGAGGATAACAAGGATAACCACTCATCTTTGTCCACCATTTATAATGCAATAGTGACAATTAGAAAGAAGGAATGGAGAGATAGACAAGTGATGCAACAATTGTTTTTTTTGGCCAAAGAGAAAGACTACGCGGTTCAAAAGGATGTGGATTCGGACGGAGAGATAACACAACTCTTCATTGCGCATCCAACGAGTGTTCAATTGGCTCAATGCTTTCATGAAGTTCTCATAATGGATTGTACTTATAAGACGAACAAGTACGAGATGCCATTGTTGAATATTTTTGGGCGTACTTCGACGCAGTCACCGTTTACCGTGGCGTTTTGTTTTTTAAGAGACGAGCAAGAACCTAGTTACATTTGGGCACTACAACAAGTTAAGGCAATCTTCCGAGGTGATGATATTCCCGGGGTTATAGTGACCGACAATGAAGTCGCATTGATGAATGCAATAGAGGTAGTGTTTCCATTAGCACACAATATGCTTTGTACATTCCATATATGGTATAATTTGATAAATAGGTGCAAGCCAATAATTTGTCCACCCAAGAAAAAAGGATATGAAGAGATTAAGATGCTACCGGAACATGAACGAGCGGATGCAAAAGAGGAAGTTGAAAAACAATACGCTCTAAATTACGCTAAATGGGTTGCTTTCAACAGTGAATGGGAATCATTGTGTTGGTATCTTACCGAGGAAGAGTATCATCTAAATCTTGCGGAGTTTATCGCCCATTGGGATACTCCCGATTCTCCCGGTGTTGTATCGTATGTTCTTCGGCAATGGTTGGAACCACACAAAGAGAGGTACGTTAATGCCTATACCAACCAATATAAACACTTGGGAAATCAAGCGACAAGTTTAGTAGAGTCGGCTCACCATCGGTTGAAGAAGAATCTCTTTGGATGTGTTAATAATTTCGTAACCGTGTGGAATGCTATGGAAAATTACTTCAAGCGCGACATTGATAGAATTAAAGAGAAATTCCAAAAAAGCCGTATATTCAAAATGACCGGAAAATACGCCGACCACCTATTGTTCAAGGGAATCCATTACAACGTATCTCGGCAATGTATGAAGTTATTGATCATAGAAGTCGAGTTGATTGATAAGTGGGAAACCAAGAGGGATGAGGTGTGTGTATGTAACATGAAGAAGTCTATGGGACTCCCTTGTCGCCATATGATAATCAACTACGAGCATGGCGTAATCCCTTTAAGCGACATTGATCCATATTGGAAGCATCTAAGTTTCATCCCTCCTCCAAAGGGAGAAGAAGCCGGAGAGGAGTTTGGTGATAACGACATGGGTAGAACCGTACTAGAGATGTATCGTGGCATGAACAAGCTCCAAAAACAAATATTTTGGGATGACATGAGGAAAATCATATATCCACAAACTTCGGAGAATGTTTATGAACCGTCAAAAGGCAAACGCAAAGGTAGGCCAAGCAAAAAAGAAACTAAAAAACAACTAAGAGAATATGCAAAGGTGTTACGTAAGAAAAAAAGTGAGCAAACCCCATTTACTAGGGATCCATCGGCCCATGAGTATACCGCGGAAATGTACTTGGAGCAAACCAAGAAAAGGGGTAGGAGTATTGAGGAGAAAGGCGAAACAAGTGAGAGAGATTTGAAGAAAAAAGGTACAATGTGTCCATCTCAACCAAGCCAACCATCTTCCGGCGACGTGAAGCTTAAGTCTCCAATTTGCCCTATTCAACCATCTTCCCTAAACGTGAAGCTTGATGCTCCAAATAAAGACTATTTGAATGATCTACCTCTATACATTAGAGAATACGTTATATCCACCGACGACGTTCCTCCGGATGGTAATTGTGGTTTTCAGGTTGTCAATCAGCAACTTGGGCCTTTCATCGAAGGTGCAAAGCTAAATAATGGGTGTGCAATCACTCATATAAGGCAAAGGTTGTTGTCCAAACTAAAGGAGAATCCGGCATTTTACAAGACAATGCTGTGCGATGGGGTGGGTAGTCTCAATGAGCAATTTGTTAAGTATCAACGTCGTCTTCATGGGGGCCATCCGATCACAAGGGATTATTGGATGAGCATACCGATATGTGGACACTTAATTGCCGAGGCTTTTAGTTGTGTGGTTCATTATTTCTCAAAGTATGCTAGTTTCACCTTCACCCCGAAAACAACCGTATGTGTCAAGCAACTCAAACGAAGGAGATGTGTGATGGCATTGACTAACAACAACCACTTTATAGGCCTTCGTTTAAAACCCGATTGTCCACTGCCTCCAATATCCGGAAACTATTTTTGGCCTGCCTTTAACTACAATATAATGTTGGGTTGGTGTATTATGTATGAGCATAACATGGAGATGTGGAAAGCTTTGTCGAAATCTGACGAAATTGTACATGAAGGTCGAATTTCACTTGATGATGATTAAATGACACATGCAATGGAACTAAGTATGCTTATCAATGTAATACTATGTTTTTTGAAGTGTGGTATTCATTATCGAGTTAATGCTAGTATTCTATTGAGTTGACAGATAATAGTTCGGCAACCTGTATTTTTTTGCAGGTAACCGAACTAAAGTTCGGTTACCTGGTGAAAAAAAACAGTTTGCCGAACTCATGTTTTATATGAGTCTTCAGAGAAAGTTTCGGCTACCATTGATATAATACTTTCCTAACCGAACTAGAAAGTTCGGTTACAAGCTAGAAATTTAGATAACCGAACTTTTTACCTGAAGCCTCAGGGGAGATTTCGGCAACCAGTTTAAATTTTGCGAGGTAACCGAACTCTGTCTTCGGCAACCTTGTAGTATTTAGCTGTTCGCCGAAAATTCAGTTCGGTGACCATTAATTAGTTACAGGTTACCGAAATAACCTGTGTTTAAATTTCAGGTTGCCGAAAAAAATCCTGTATTCAAAATTTCTTCCATATAAAATTGAAAACACAAACCCAATTTAAATTAAAAACAAAAACAAGGTTCTAAAACAAATATAAAAGTTGTTATACATACCAAACTACGAAATCCTTAACTAATTGTTTAAAACACACAAACATACGAAATTAAACTATACGAAATCCATAACTAAGAAGTTTTTTGAAACTAAAACCATACGAAATCACTAACGACCACCACGACGAACCCTTTTACCACTTCCTTGTTTACCACGAGTTTTAGGTTGAACTTCCTTATCACTTGGGGTTTCATCTACTCGTCCGGTTTCCTCCATGGCGCGACTTGAACATTCTCCTTGTTGTCGACCCCTCTTCAATTGCTTAGACCTACTTGGCTCCATCATTCTTTTAGTTATAAGACCCTCCCACTCGCCGTAGTAGTAGGTTTGTTCCTTAGTCGACATCGGCTCTCCACTGCGGATTTTATCCATCAATTTCTTCAATAATTTCGTACCCTTCTTCACCTGATTCCAATTGTAAGCATAAGTAAATATATTTTCAATACTTTCAAACAACAAGGAAGTATAAGAGAAGACATTTTCTTACCACATTATCCCATAACATTTTTGCTTCTTCTCCACAAATAGGCATCTCCTTCTGACCTCTCTTAGACTCCCTCTCCTTTGCCTTCCCCTTCGCCTTATCAGTCTTAGCTTGTTGTTCTCTATTTATCACAAAAGGATGACTAATTTCTTGATAAAACACCGTATAATCTTCATCACATGCATTTACATCTCCACCACAAGGTACACAATCACCTAAAGGTAAGTAGTAGTTACGAAGTGCATTCCAATGTCCTACCGTAGGAGTTGGTTCATGTTTTGGAACAAAATATTTCTCGGTGTTCTTTGTTCCTTGAACCACCAAATTGAAATTTTCATTCTCCACGTCGGGATCCATTTGGACACAACAAATTTGTCTTAGTATTCTCCTTGGATTATATATTGCGTATCCATTAGGATACCAAATTGGTCCATAGTAAGCCGTGACGGTAGAGAAACCATTCAGATCTTCTTCATCTACAGAGACATCATCGGGTACGACGTATGGGTGAAATACCACATCGTTCACCGTAAGTTTATCCAATTTCTCCCTCAACGAAGTCAACTGCTCTTCTTTAGACTTCTTTTGTGCGTCCAAAAACAACCATTTTCCCGCTGTAGGTTCGTCATAGGGATAAGCTGTTTTTTCCCTAGCCAATCCCAATGAAGGGAAGTGGTCATAAATCCAAACCTATGCGAAAATACGAAAATATTAATCCATATACATGAAAATTGATTTGGAAGCATAAAATTTAGGCGAATAATTTGCTAACTAACAATGTAAAAGGTCACCTGAATAAGAGTTAAGTAACCTCCAATTTGATTTGTCTTAATCCTCGACCCTTTGCTCATCTCTCCTAGAACAAAAGCAAGCACCCCAGTGGCCCAAGAGTATTTGTTAATCTCATCGAGATTCTCCAAAAGCTGTAGATAATGTGCATCCACCCTATTTCCAGAAGTGTCTGGGAAAATGACGGTTCCTAGCTGATATAACTAATAAGCGGTGACATGATGCCTAAGGGTCTCCTGGTCCATCACCAACTTTCCTTTCTCCACTTTCTTTCTTGTCCCTCCAAATGCTTCCTTCAACTTTACCAACTTGAATTTCTTCAATCTCTTCTTAAAGGCTCCATTTGTCTCTCTTGGATTATACTCATCGCCATGTTTAGGGGACCTCACAGAACGTCTAAACTCACATTGAGCCTTTCTTGCATCCCATCCTAGACATTTTAGAGCCAATTCTTCAAGAGCTTCATAATGCATCGAGGGGTTGTAGCCTTCTCGAAGACATTTACCTTCCACTGGTAAGCCGGTTATTCTCGAGCAATCGTCGGGAGTAATTCCCATCTCGCCAAATGGAAGATGAATTGTATATGTCTCGGGATAGTACCTCTCGAGAAATGCAGATACGGCAACAACGTCAAAATCCGCATGTGCATCCTCTATAGCTCTCCATAAAACACACTCTTTCACCTTTGATTGAAAATCGTCACACTCCAAAGATCGATCCCATGTGGACGCCTTTTGACGCCGAATAAGACGTACTGCATCATTATGATCCTACGAAAAAAACATAACACTATTAATACTTGTCGAAACATGTCCCAAAAAAAAAACATTTTGTTAGGTAAAAATGAACTTAAAGAATACCTTTGTCGCATAGATCTTCGCAGCCCATGAGTGTTTGTAGCCAAACAATGTGGCCCCTCCATCATTTGGAGTACTATAAGTTGGGTTCACTGGTGGAAAACACAAATTATCAGGGGGAATGTGTGAGTATCTATCACAAGGCGGCTTCCGCTTCTTTTTCTCTTTAACAGGAACTATTTCTTGCTCTTCTTCCTCTTCCTCCACTTCATCCTCTTCCTCCTCTTCTTCCTCTCCCTCTTCTTCATCATCCTTCTCTTCCTCTTGTCCTTCTCCTTCTTTGCCCTGTCCTTGTGCTTCTTCCTCTACATTCTCAACATGTTCTATTTGTTGTTCAACCTCTTCATTTCCTTGGTCTTCATTTCCTTGCTCTTCTTCATCATCATTCTCTTCTTCAATAACATCATCAATTGTATTCTCCATCACCTCCTGATTGACTTCCTGTAATGATCCCCCTCCATGTTTTGCATTTTTGGTACCACGGTTTCGGAAATCCAGATGTATCCTACCGCGAGGTGTTGGAGTTCTCAAATCTTCGGCTACGTGGGGATTAGATTTTTTCCCTTTGTTCCTAATGAATGAAAACCACATTATTACCTAAACAGAATATTGTCTTATCAAATAAAGATGAACATGGGATTACATCAAACACAAAATGTTAACAGACTAAAGTTCGGTTATCTGGTATAAGTTGCGAGGTAACCGAACTACAAGTTTGTATGTGACAGATCAAAGTTTGGTTACCACATAGAAAGTGCGAGGTAACCGAACTATATTTTATCAAAGTTCGGTTACCTATATAAATTTATCGAGGTAACCGAACTCATATTTTTCATATAAAGGAGTTCGGTTACGTTATTTTTAAGCGAGCTTACCGAACTTCATAGTTCGGTTACCTTAAAATTACTAATTGGCCAAACTGTTCTTCATATTGAAAGTTCACCTATATAAATTTATCGAGGTAACCGAACTCAAAATTTTTATATAAAGAAGGAGTTCGGTTACGTATTTTTTTTTGCGAGCTTACCGAACTTCATAGTTCGGTTACCTTAAAATTACTAATTCGCCGAACTGTTCTTCATATTCAAAGTTCGGTTACCAAATTCTAGGGTTTTCAAAATTTCTCCTAGCCGAAATCTATACTGTAACTACCATTTTCAATGGTTTTTGATGATTTCTTCAACAAAAAACGATTCAAAGGAATGGGTATGAAGGAAATTACCTGCGGATTTTCATTTTGATGGAATCAGACTCCTTGGTTGATGTTGGATGCTTCAATTCGTCTCCCAACTTTGGTTGAAGTTGTTTATCAACTTCAAATTGATTTGGGAGATTCGCTATGCTAGCCAGACCCGGACTCAATCCGGGAATTCTTGGTGTCTGCTTAGAACGCATTGTTTTATAAAATTGATTAATCGACGATGAATTTTTTCAAATCGACGATGTATACGAAGAAGAGGAGAAGAAGAAGAAGAAGAGGAGAATAAAAAAAATGTGTTTTAAAACTGATTTTTGGTTTTAATTTAGGGGTTAGATTAGTGGGTAGTGGTTAAATTAGTGGGTTATTAGGATTAGTTATAACCTTAATTAGGATAAGGGCAGATTAGTCTTCCCTAATCTTTTAGGACACCCCTTAAAATTTTGGGTGGACATTTGAATAACAAAGTAGTCCCCCACTATTTTGGGCTAGTCCCCAAAACATCGTTCGATTGTAAAATGGTGAAGCAAGTCACCCAGATCGAAGGAGGATTCCTTGGCATAGGATTTAAATTGCGTGAAATTACCTTCGAAATACTACCAAAGGACAAGGATTCTTGCATCATTAAATCAACCGTTACTGTTGACATCGACAGCCAATCCGAAGCCAATGCATCTGCTATCACTGTTGATTCTATGTACGGTATGGCCAGAGCAATCACCAAATATGTACTTGACAAGAAAGCTAAAGCGTAAAAAATCTGTTGGTTATGGCCATGGCACTGCATGACTAATATGTGAAGCTCACTGCGCATTGTGATTTCCTTTCTGTACTCATTGTTGTTTTTTTTCGTGTAATAAAATGGAAGTTGGGTGATGTAAGCCTTCCAAAAGTTATCTTGTTTTTCTTTCTTTCAGTCAACAATGTAATTCAATTGGTTTCTTAATGAACAAAGATTGATTTGCTTAGTTTGTCAATTTTGGCTCACCTGATTTGGTGTCCAACTGAAATGGAGAAACTTTTTTTTCCAATAAAACAAGTACTAGGTCATTCCACAAAATGAATAAGGCTTCACTGTAGCAATTTGATGCACAGTTTCGGTCTTTCTATACTACCAGGGATTTTGACTCAAACTGGACTAGATAGACCATTCTTTTTTAGCTTGTTAGAATACATGCTTTTACCTGTAGATAAGAGCAGAGACTAGGTGCTAAACTGCGTGGACCTTGACCCACCATTGGAGATGTTCTTACACTGGTAATATCACAAAAATTGCCTAAAGTTACATTGCCAGTCTGTTTGTTAGTACCAGGCTTTAACAGGGTTGGAGTAATAGTTGCTCACAAGAAATGAACTTGATACAGATGAGGAAATACTATAGAGATAATTCTGCAGTGTTCAAATCATCCAGAATTTGCAATTTCACATCTTCAGGAAGCTGAGCCGAAGGCCCTGCCTTTGAATAAAAGCCAGCCAATGCCCTGATTGCTTTCTCGAGTGCCATATAAGATTCCTGCATACAAACATCATTGATCGTTCACCAATCATTCCAACAAAATTACAGAAAGGTACTCTAATAGTACAGACACAAACATAGAGGTTATTCGAATTTCAGATGGGACTAGAAACAATACATATATCTGATTTTTCGAACATGAGGTTAGCATATCCTGATCAAGGTTTAAGTCTTAGGATGAATATGAAAACGCCTGCTCAAACCCAAAAGGCTATTGGAATTTGTTCAGGTGAACAACAGTTCAATTTTACTGGCAACAAAAGAAAGGAAAAACTGAAATCCCAACACACCTGGTTAGCTAAAACAGTCTTGCTGCTCTTGCACCAAATCCTTTAACTTTGTATTATAACGACAATGCACACTATGTTTACATTACACGTGAATCTAATAAGCACACCTAGACCAAAAGATTAGACTGACTAGCTAGTGAACCAGAATGTGCCCCAGTATGCAGAAATTCATACCAAGGAGGCAAGGATATCTAATGTTTTTGTGCAATATCTCTCCTCCAATTTAGTGGTTGTATAACTTAACCAGTCAAACAAAAGTTAAAATCTTCGATGACAATAACACTAATTACCAACTTGAAACAGGTAAAGTAACGCCAGCAGAAAAAGATACACTTACCTCAGACGCCACCGATTTCTGGCCTCTCCAGTCGCTCAAATACTCACGAATAGACTCTTTTGCAGCATCTGCAGTCCGTCTAAACTTGGCACTATCTTTTGGATCTTCCTCCACCGATTCACGCAAAGTCTTCACAACTTCCCTCGCAGTCTTCAAGTATGCCTTTGGCAACACTTTCCCCGACTTCGTTTTTTCATTTGGATCAAACAAGGACTTCATCCCCGCCAAAATTCCTTTATCCCCATCATCCTCATTTAGGTCTTTCGGGTTTATCTTCTCTTCTGCTCTGACTAGTAATGGGGTTAACCCACAACCAAAGGTTAAAATTGGAAGCAAGAACGCTCCAGCACTCCCCAAAATAACACGCCTTGAACCGGAAAACTCCTCATTTGACGCCAATACAACAGTCTTCCTCGACTGCTGTTTATCTGCTCTGTTCCAATAAAGATAGGACTATCAAGAACAACGACAAAATAAGCATATCCAAAATTTTCTCCTTTTCTGTCCATTATCAATGAGATTATGAGAATACAGCCTGATTCCACAAACCCCACTATGCTAATCCCTAAATGGTGTCATGGATAATGCTGAGTGCAATATCTTAGACATTAACACACAATCCTTCTAGGCAACACAACTGTGAACAAAGAGCATTGGAGACTTACGCTGTGATAATGGTTTTGTAAGATTGGAAGATGAGTGGAGACAGTTATCCACAATCAAACAAGAAGAATTCATCCTCAATAGATTTCAACTTCACTATGAAGTGAGGATTCTTGAAATCCAATGTCAGTCGTTTGATTGCTGCAAAAACACAAACAGATGGAATTCAAAATGACGATGATTTCATTTAAAAGTCAATCCAAAAAAAGAAGAAAGGTGGGGGATTTCAACTTGAATTCAAGCTATCAAATTATAAGCAATTACAAGAAAGAATTAGGTTAATGATTTTGGGTTTAGGGGTTACCTTAGTTTTGAGGTTCAGCAGCTCCTCTCCTCTTCTCACAGTAACGTTATCCCGAAGGTTTTGAAGCCAATAAAAAGAACAAACCGACAACTTAAATTGAATTTACAAAGATACCCTTACACAATAATTTTCAAAGAACATTTTGATTTTTGGAAGTCGAAAAATAACTTCTCAAAATATATTCAAAATCCAAACAGTATCTAGTGACGCCACTAAGGAATGGCTCATGTCTTTTCAAGCGCAATATTTGGATTTTGTTGGTCCCTGAAAATTTAATCGTTTTAGATTTTCAGTGTCCGCCGCTCGTACTATCCCTACAATCAATCACAATGATACGATTTTGTCTTAAATACATATTATATCCATGGCATCTCCATGATAATTTTAGTATAATTTGGTTTTAAAACTGCATAATATCTGTGGTATCTTGAAGTCGTGCTATATATAGATTCTCGGGTATGTAGAATATAAAGTTCGCATAATCCCAAAGCAATAACAAGAGAAAAGTTGATTTTGTTTATAAGGAAAGGAGGAGAAATGGCTAAGAAGAACGCTATCATCTTATGCCTTTTCTTGGTTCTTTTCGTTTTCGTTGCAGGTATGTATGCTTATCAATTTTTCAACGATCTTACCATCTCTATTATAAATTTAATTCGTGTTTTTATTTTGGTTCTTTTTCTTTTCTATTTTGGAATTAATGCAGGTGGCGAAGCAAAGAAACATATTAAAATGCATCATAATAAGATGATGCATCTTAATAAAATGCACGAAACTTGCAAAGAAACATGGGAAACCGTATGCGTGTTAGAAGATGATTGCAACGCAAAATGTTTCCACGATCATGGCAAACAAGCTACAACTCAATGCCTTGTCCAAGAAGGACCCACAGGCGGTGATTTGTGCGTCTGCAATTATCATTGTTAAGAAAATCATCTCATTACATCACAATTTCTTTTTATGTTATCCAAGAAAGAAGCAAATATTATTGAAAAAAATTAATATTATGTTTTATTATTTTATTTTCTTCTGATTTTACGATATTGCAAAACAAAAAAAAACAAAAACTCAAACGGAAGCAGCTCAATATGTCTGAGATGCAACGAACGAATGAGAAGTTCCACTTATCGTGGATTTTATTTTAGAATCCTATTATTAAGGCTTGAAAAGGCTTGGTTTTTTGGGGACTACATAGGGTCACGAAATATTAATAGTGAATACTCTCTATCCAAATATTTTACATAATGACTAATATGCTTCCCATTTGATTTGAGATAATAAACTTGATTAACATCACTAATCATGATTAGATAAGCAATTAAGAGCCTAAGACTAATTCATTTCTTTAAGTTAAGCGATGAAGATGAAAATCAAAATAACAAAAAAAAAATCAGACAGAAAAGAAGAAGACGAAAAAGAGAAAAAAAAGTTTGGGATTTTTTTTTTTGGAAATGTGTGATTCAAACAAGACTTTTGATATAAGTGAATCCTTATAATGATAACATATCAATACCCACCAACAACGATAAGTTCTTTGTTGATTTTTTATTTGGATTTTTTTAGGCCCTGAAAATTTAATCATTTTAACTCATATTACTATTTTAGCCCACCCAGACAGATTTTTAGTGTCTGCCGCTCGTAGTATCCCGACAATCAATCACAATGATACGATTTTGTCTTAAATATGCATTATATCCATGATATCTCCATGATAATTATAGTATATTGCATAATATCTGTGGTATCTTGAAGTCCTGCTATATATAGATTCTCGGGTGTGTAGAATATAAAGTTCGCATAATCCCGAAACAACAACAAGAGAAAAGTTAATTTTGTTTGGAAGAAAATGAGGAGAAATGGCTAAGAAGAACTCTTATCACCTTATGCCTTTTCTTGGTTCTTTTCATTTTCGTTGCAAGTATGTATGCTTATCAATCTTTCAACGATTTCACCATCTCTATCATAAATCTAATTCGTGTTTTATTTTGGTTCTTTTTCTTTTCTATTTTGGAATTAATGCAGGTGGCGAAGCGAAGAAGCATATTAATAAGATGCACGAAACTTGCAAAGAAACATAGGAAACCGTATGCGTGTTAGAAGATGATTGCAACGCAAAATGTTTCCACAATCATGGCAAACAAGCTACAACTCAATGCCATGTCCAAATAGGACCCACAGGCGGTGATTTGTGCATCTGCAACTATGCTTGTTAGGAAAATCACATTACACCGCAGATTATTTATTTTTATGTTGTCCAAGGAATAAGAATGTTATAAGAAATATTAATATTATGTTTTATTTTTTTATTTTTTCCAATTTTATGATATTGCGAAACAAAAAATAAATAAAATTAAAGCAAAAGAAAAGAAACGGAAAGAAAAGGCACAAACGGAAAAAAAATTAGCAGCTCAATATGTCTGAGATGCAATGCGTTGCGAGATTGTGCGCCGCTGTGTTGGCTTTTTGTTTGAAATTTATTGGCTCAAAAATCGCTCATAAGCTTTTATATCTTTAACCATACGACTTATCCATAGAATGGAGCTTACTTCTTTGTTTAGGATTTGTATAAGTTGATAGCAGTCCATATATGCCATAGGCTCGCAAATTGCCCAATCTGGAATTAAATGAATGTAAGTTAGTATGCAAATTTTCAATAATACTGGAATATGGATAAAAATGGAGAATTGGTTCATCACATTGAGGTATATAACTCCATTATACTCTCTTTACACTTTCAATTTATTAAAGGGAAATCTACAAAACGGTCCTACAATTAGGACCCGGTTTACAAAAGGGTCACACTGCTACAAACCATTAACAAAAGAGTCACACTTTCGTTAAATGGGCCGTTAAGAAGGTGGGTCCCACGAAGTCAGAGTTAAATGGTAGTGTAGGATTACCTTTCTGTCCCTGACCTAACCAAACCCGATCTGTAATCGTAGATCGCCTCACCTATTGCATCTCGAGAATAATCTGTACGGTTAGGAACCGATTTACAAAGACCAAATCTATAACAGATAAGGGTTTTTATTTCCTCTTCGTTGTTGCCGCCTCTTTCATTCTAGGGCTCATTCTATTCTCTGTTCTCTGCAAAAAAGGCGATCGATCAAAAAATGGCGACAGAAAGTTGATTTTGGAGTGATTTTTATCAATAACAGTGAGGGTTATGGTCAGTTAGTTCGTGTATATATAAGGGTTAAGGTCAGTTAGTTCGTAGCAGTGGATTGGTAATGTTAATGGTGTTTTTGTGAAGAGAACAGAACTTCGAACGGTTGTTTACTAACAAGATCAGGTCACAATGTAAGCAAACATAATGAGGTTGAAAATACGAGGGTACCCAAATATACCTCAATCTAAAACTTTTCCACCTATAATCCTTTTCCGAAAGTGATTGTCTATGGACTGAGTCGAGACCAACTAATCGGTTCTCACTTTGTGTGATCGTCTATGGATACGAGATCGAGACAATACAACAACGAAGTATGTTTACTTGATAATAGGTTCAGAATTAACAAAACTCTAGGGATTGCCTATCAAGTAAAATAGGAATTAACGTTTGTGCGATTTACTTTAAATTATAATAAACACAATTATAATTGCGAAAAATAAAAGTAAATGACACAGAAAGATTTTGTTAACGAGGAAACCGCAAATGCAGAAAAACCCCGGGACCTAGTCCAGAATTGAATACTCTCAGAATTAAGCCGCTATACAAAATCAAACCAACTTCGTATAGTCGAGACCAAGCAACTAAACCTATAGTTCACCTAGTTTCCTCAGTATCCTTGCGCCTCCAACTTGCAGTAAGTCACGCACTTGGAACAATTCCTTTGGTTCGTATTCCAAACAGTAAAGGAACAACAAATCTGTTTGGTAACAACTCTTTTAAAACAAAGTGATATGAGTTTGACAAAGACTCTTCCGTTTAACCAATAAAGTCCTTTGTCAGGTCCTTAGATCAATCTCTCAACAACTACCGAAGTAATTGTTAGATTATGCAGTCAATACTATTAATCACAAAGAAGTGTATTGATGCCGATCGACTCAACTAATCAATCCAATCTATCACAAAGATAAACCGATTATAGTTGGATCCCTTTCCAGCCGAAAAAAGTATTGTGCACACCAAAGATTATGAACCCAAAAAGTCTTCTTGTCTTCAAATCTTCTTTAATCTTCAATCAGCACCTGCACACAATCAACTTGAATCTCTTGTAATCAATCACACACAGAATAGAGTCTGTTAACGTTGGATTATCACAGGACGTCTTTAGATATACAAACAGTCTAAAGATACCTGTCGAAACTTCGATCTAGTTTGAGTGGATCTTATTTCAGAAGACAAGATTCTCAAGCATAAACAAACTAGGTGTAATCAAAGTTCAACCACAGTTAGTCAATCAAATCAATCGAAAACTAAAATAAACTGCAATTATCTAGTTTCCCACCAACGGTACTAATAGAGCTTTTCAATCCCAAAGAAGTCTTTAAACTGAGCGGCCGTAAGAGATTTGGCCTAATTAGGTTACTTTCCTCTCCGAATAGGCGGCTCCACCAGTAACAACACAACTGAGGTAGTTTTGCTGGCTCTGAGGATTAGTTTGCTAGGAATGCAAACTTAAGTATTTATAGACAAGGAATTTTGGACACCAAGGAATTTCCAAAACCGAATATTTTCAAAGATATGCAATAAACACAAAATCGGTTTTCATAACTCCTGGAAATGCACTGTCAAAATAATGACCGAAATCCCAATAGAAAAATCTATAATCAGTAAATGCACATTACTAATTATTATTTTCTAAAGATACGCATTTAATTGCTGGAGATTAAATAGCATATAAAAACTAAGAAACCTTAATTAAAAGATTCTCAATTTATTTCGATCTTGGGATTCTCCTTTAGCAATTAAGGAATATCTTTGAACAATTAATGATAAGAGTTACTGCACATGTTCAAAGTATGTCGACATCTTTACTTTGCAAGTCCTTTTTCATACTTACAATCTTGGAAACGATTTGCCACACTTCCAAACAAGTTTAGAATTGGTTCGTCTGAATTCCAAGAACTATGTGATTGATTATCCTATCAAATCACCAATCATGGGTTTCACGGTTCTACTAAAACAAGTTCGGTTCTACCTCCATGTGAGTATTGTGCATAGTCACACTTGTTGCCAAAATTCGGTTGACTAGATACTAGGATCGGTTCCCCACAACTTATGGTAACTACCTGTATTCGGTTGCACATGTCCATAGGATCGGTTCCCCCAAAACTACAAACTTGTTGCACATGTTCATAGGATCGGTTCCCCCATCTATTAAAAACGTGTTGCACCTATTACAGGGATCGATTCCCCTCTTGTAAATTTATTGCACCTCTTACTAGGATCGGTTCCCCAATTGTTATATAAAAGTTGTTATTTACAAGGCATCGATCATACCATCTTGAGTGATTACTTAAGATCGGTTTCACAAATAAAAGTCATACCAATACATAAGTCAGGCCTTGTGAATAGTTTTACCAAGATACATAAACAAGTTTATGAGCGGTTATACTAAACACACATATTGGTAATTCAAAATAGATTTGCAATGAATAACAATACCAATAAGCCTAGCGATTTCCCTTTCGATTCACAAAACGATTTTATGAACTTACTTCCTTTAAATGAATGTAAAACATTGTTTCCTAAGATGAAATCTTCACTCATACCCATACATAATCACAATAGCATTCATATGATTATGTCCATGTCTTATATACAAAGTTTAATTGTTAAGCAATAAACCTCGTATTGTATTCCTTAATACTATGTCTAACTATAGTATCATACACATCTTCGCAGTTATGTTTTCAATATGCACGACTTAAAAGATACGTTATGGAATGAAACAGTTCAAGTCAAATATTACTAATCTCAAGAGGAAGGATGATGTTGTCGTTGTAGCTCCATACTTCTTCACATTCTTCAAGTCTTCATGTAATACTTGTAAGTCTCATATCCTAACACTTTCAAGCTGACCTATACGAAGTTGACTCTAGTATATAATCAAGCGACTCTTTAAATGAGTTTTGATTCACTAAAATATGACAACCAAACTTGACATACCAATGCTTGGTGGGTTCAATCGACTATGCTCTAACAATCTCCCCCTTTGTCAATTTTAGTGACAAAACTCTTACATCATATGGATAAACAAATTACAAAAATTCATTATACACATACGCTTGATTCCAAGTTCAACAGCACAAAACCTTCATTAAATTCAATCCTTAAATGCCGCGGCTGACATTATAATAACAAAGCTAATACTCCCCCTAAAGGTAAGATAGGTAGATTTTCAATTCGCACGTCTTTGTTATTTTCATGTAGTTCCTCATAACTACGTATCATATGATATGTGACTCCCCCTTAGTCTATGCTTTCACTCTTTTCGTTAGAATAAACGTTTTAGCACAAATGTCCTTTCCCTTAGTGATACCAACTCACAACAAGTCAATATCACTTGTTTACTCCATATATTTCTCCCCCTTTTTGTCACAAAATGACAAAGAAACGAAAAAAATAAAGGACAAACCGAAAGGATCTTACAAATCTCACAAAGAGAATTTGCAAACCTATAAGAGTTGAGCACGAGGGTTTTGCATACCATTTTAGATAACCAATATCAAAACCGAAACTACAAGTAATTTGGTTTTAACATGTTATCTAGGAAACAATTGCCTGAAGCAATTTTCCCTAATAGTTTAGCAACTCAAAAATTGACTAATCACCTTAGTTCTTTTTCTAAACCGATTGCACAAGTACAATCGCTTGTTCGATAAGACCAAAATAAAGATCAGAATTAACTTTATTTTTCTCATCAGGCTCTAATTATTCTCAATAATAACTTAGACCTTTCACTTTTAAAAAAGACAAATACTAGGTTAGTTAACTAGTAATTCTTGTTAAGGCATTTGGTTAGACTTGAATAACCGAAACCTCCACATTTGATAAGTCTAACTAAGATCCGAAAAACTTAGTTTTCTCTTATCCGGAAATCACTTGGACTAAACAAATGATCCCGAAACACTTTTGTTAAGTCATAAAGAATCCATACAAACCAAATAAATCAACTTGCATAATCATTTATCTTAACCGGAAGCAATTGAAACAAACATAGACATTATAGCGCCGCAATTGCACCGAAATTTTGTAAGCCTAAACAATTGATACCAAACAATAATGAAAGATAACAATAGTTTTTCTTAATCGGAAATAATTGAATCACAATCAAACATCCATACACAAATAATGGAATAAACATCAATTGTACCAAAATTTTGTTAAGCAAAAGCAATAAATATTATGCAATAAAATCAGACTTTTCTTAAACAGGAAAACAATTAACTAACAAGATTGTTACCTCAAATTCCGCATCCTCTTCTCCCCTTAAGATATGTCATTAAGCGAAAGTTCACTTAGAACTCTCCCTCATTGAAGTTGTCATACTCCCGCCAAACCAAAAAAACAACAACAAAGAGCAACCTTTACCAGAGAAAGGTTGAAAACCGGTTTTAACTATGCGATGCAAAAGTTGAAACCTCGAAACACATATGCTTTTATGCTAAACCAAAAGATTCAACATATTGTGACTTTTTCACATATTGTTTCTACAGGAACCCCTCATGATCCTTTGATAAATCCTACCAACATGGGCTAGAACTTAATCCCGCTAAATCAAAAAGTCACCCAAACCATAAGGGTTCACACAATATGAGATCGAATATCAAGGTAATAAAACCGAAATCAAACATCCCATAAACATACATAGCAATAAAATAAAGCATTCAAGCACTGGCTATGTAACCGAAAACTATCAAAAGAAAAATTATAAAATAATAATTTTATTCATAATAAGATAGTTTTATTCATAATAGACTTTACAATTATTGAAAGAAATCAAAAACTGAAGTCTATTTTTCTGGATTAAGTCTTCAGTATACGACCTAATCTTTAGTGGTTCTCTTATTGTTTACTGACATTTCATCAGTACTCAAACTTTTGAAGCTTGTCTCAAGATACTTGTCTGCAACCACTTCATGTTTCTCAAGATCTTGAACAAGAGCATTAAGTTCAGCAAGAACACCTCTTGTTTCATCAATTCTATTTTTGAGCCAATCTTGATGTTGAATCGTCATAATGAGATTGGTTCTCAGTTTTTCAAAATCTTGGATATAGTGAATCATACTATCAAAACGAATCCACTTGGTTTCGGTTGGATTTTGAAGGTTGTAAGCCAACATACAAGAATCATCTTGAGATCCGATTGAACTATCAGAATCATAATCATACATGATTTTTGATAAGTTTTTATTCCTCTTCTCTGTATTGATTCCTTGACAATCCTTAACCTTCTGAGCTTCCTCCTTATTGAACTTTGTAAAACTGCGCGTTATCGGAGGCATGCTCGGTTATTTAAAAGGGATTTACTCAGGGTTTAAGAAATACAAAAAAGAGATTGTTTCCAGTAAGAAACACGGTTTTGGACCTGACCAACTTGTGGAATACCAAAAATATACACAGAATATATTTTGTTTCCATTGTCCGAATTTTCCCATACTGGAAGGTTTATTAACATTCGAAAATTCCAAATAAGGCCTATTTTTGGAAGATCATGATAATCATGAACAAATTTTTGGCAGCCATGGAATCGCAGCTTTCCATAAGATACAACCGATTTTTTCTGATACGACATAAATCGACATTGTGCTCTCATTTTACGTGCTTTTTCCCATCATGAGCACGGAAAAAGGATGGGTTTGCACAATCTCCATACAACTACGTTGTATTGGAGTAAGCCTTTTCTGGCTTACATCGAATATCAGAAACATAGTTCATGTTTCTCTTTGGAACTTTCTACCCAATATATTTTCTCCCAAGAAGGTGATCTTTCCTTGATGTAAAGTCATGATCAAATGGAGAAGTTGTAGAATTTTCAGAGATAGATAAATCTTTCTTAATTCTATCAATGAGATTTTCATAATATTTTCTTATTCTAAGGATTTCTTTATTATGTCATTAGCACAATCATTTGAAACAATTATGAAAACCGAATTTGGACAGTGGATTTCCAGGAATTATGAAAACCGAATTTGTGTTTATTGCATATCTTTGAGAATATTCGGTTTTGGAAATTCCTTGGTGTCCAAACTTCCTTGTCTATAAATATTGAAGTTTGCATTTCTAGCAAACTAATCCTCAGAGTCAGCAAAACTACCTCAGCTGTGTTGTTACTGGTGGAGCCTCCTAGCGGAGAGGAAAGTACCCTAATTAGGAGAAATCTCTTACGGCCGCTCGGTTTAAAGACTTTTTTGGGATTGAGAAGCTCTATTAGTACTGTTGGTGGGAAACTAGATAATTGCAGTTTATTTTAGTTTTCGATTGATTTGATTGACTAACGGTTGTTGAACTTTTATTGCACCTAGTTTGTTTATGCTTGAGAATCTTCTCTTCTGATATAAGATTCACTCAAACTAGATCGAAGTTTCGACATGGATCTTTAGTTTGTAGATCTAAAGACGTCTTGTGATAATCCAATGTTAACAGACTCCGTTCTGTGTGTGACACAAGAGATTCAAGTTGATTGTGTGCAGGTGCTGATTGAAGATTAAAGAAGATTTGAAGACAAAAAGACTTTTTGGGTTCATAATCTTTGGTGTGCACAATACTTGTTTCGGCTGGAAAGGAATCCAACTATAATCGGTTTATCTTTGTGATAGATTGGATTGATTAGTTGAGTAGATCGGCATCAATACACTTCTTTGTGATTAATAGTATTGATTGCATAGTCTAACAATTACTTCGGTAGTTGTTGAGAGATTGATCTAAGGACCCGACAAAGGACTTTATTGGTTAAACGGAAGAGCCTTTGTCAAACTGATATTACGTTGTTTGAAAAGAGTTGTTACCAAACATATTTGTTGTTCCTTTATTGTTTGGAATACGAACCAAATGAATTGTTCCAAGTGCGTGACTTACTGCAAGTTGGAGGCGCAGGGATACTGAGGAAACTAGATGAACTATAGGTTTAGTTGCTTGGTCTCGACTATACGAAGTTGGTTTGATTTTGTATAGCGGCTTAATTCTGAGAGTATTCAATTCTGGACTAGGTCCCGTGGTTTTTCTGCATTTGCGGTTTCCTCGTTAATAAAATCTTGTTGTGTCATTTACTTTTATTTTCCGCAATTATAATTGTGTTTATTATAATTGTGTTTATTATAATTTAAAGTAAATCGCACAAACGTTAATTCCTATTTTACTTGATAGACAATCCCCAGAGTTTGGTTAAGTCTGAACCTATTATCAAGTAAGCATACGTCTTTGTTGTATTGTCTCAATGTCGTATCCATAGACGATTACACGAAGTGTGAACCGATTAGTTGTATTGTCTCGACTCAGTCCATAGACAATCACTTTCGGAAAAGGACTTATAAGTGGAAAAGTTTTAGATTTAGGTATATTTGGGTACCCTCGTCTTTTCAATTGGTATCAGAGCAGGCAACCACGAAAAGATCTAACAATCTGTGTTTGGTGCGATCCAACCTATAAGATTTGAATCTATGTCTGATTCGGTTAACATGTTAGGAGGATTATATGACTCTAAGTTGTCTGAAAACCAAATTGTGGAGTCTCTTAGATCCAAAGAAATTTGGACATTCGACGAATATCGATTATATCTCAGTCTCACAGAAGATGCTTCAAGCAAAATCAACAGAAAGCTGTCAGAATTTGCCGAAATAGAAAGACAGCTCTCTGATTTGAGAAATGAGATTAGGATATATGAGGAAAAGGAAGATGAGTATTTGGCTAAAACACTCAAGATCCTTGAAGATAGTAGTAGAGTTCAAAATGAGGTTGATGAGTTTCTCAAGGAATTAGAAATCTCTAAAAGAACTAATGATTCTAAAGGAAATCAATTCATTCATGAGTATTTGATGAATTACACCTCCGAAGAATCTGAAATCTATCATAAGAATGATTCTGACAATTCTTTTAAAGAATTAATTCTTGAAGATGATGTTGTGATAGACATCTATAATGAATCTAAAAAAATTTGTTTTGATTTTCCCAAAACAAATGAAGTGAAATTGATTGAGAATTTCGATTCAAGTCCTAAAGAGAGAAAACCTTTATGACTTGAACAAATTGATACTTGTCAAAAAAAACTTGATTGGTTACCCATGAAAATTTTTCGGTACCCATGGTTTGACCATATTCGGATCCGGATCCACATCCAAATACAAAATGGGTTTGGTGATAAAAACAAAGAAGGATGTTCTTTTCTCCTTCTCTATCTTCTTCGGTTCCAAGAGAACCTTGACAGTTCAAGAGGGTTCGAAATTTCTCTCCTTCTAATCTTTGCATGTTTGATTCAAAAGGAGAAACTTGTGTCAATTCATTCTACAACTCAAAAGGAACCAAGATTCGTTCTTAATTCACTCAAATTCATCCCAAGCAAGAAGATTCAACACTCAACAAGTTATATCGATTGTAAGTGGCTCTCTACTCTACTTGTTGATTCAATGGAAAATAGAACTAGGGGAAGTAGGAATTTTGTTAGAGGAGAAGGCTCAAGTAGGAACTCTATGCTCTACTCTACTTTGAATATCAATTATGAAAGTATGCCTAGTCTTATTTATGATGTTGGTTCTCAAAATTATTTTGTGGATGATGAATGTGTTAGAAAATTCGGTTCAATCAAAGAACCCATCATGGAAATGTTATTTTTCAATGTTTCGGATATGAAATATGTGAATTTTGTGAATCAACGTGAATGGGGTATCATTAATGAGAGTTCTTTCAAGGCAACACCGGACCTTGTCAAGCTCTTCTTTGCTAATATGCATGAGATGAATTTTGAAGGATGCACTTTTCGTACTATGATCGGTACAACATCTTTCGAAGCCAACAAACAAGTAATTTCGGAATTAATTATCTATCCTTACATGAATACTTTCTTACCATGTTCGGATGAGAGGCTAGAGTTAGGAATGATACTATTTCATCTAAAATTGGGGGAATATGGTCAGGTAATTCATTACTTCTTCACAATGTTGAATTTCATCTAAAAGTGTTTGGAAAACTTGCTACTATAGCAATATGCATAAGACCAAGTGGACTAGAGATGTTGCTGAACTTGGATATCATCTTGTCAATGGAGTCAAAAACTTTGATTTCTGTGGTCTAATGATTAGACAAATGATTGCTATCCGAAAGGGTACGTGGAAGAAGAACTCCTGGGTTTGCTTGTTTAATCACAAGAATATGCAGCTCCTTTGGAATTGTTTGGCCAAACGACAGGGTGAAAGTCCCAAAGAATTTGGGAGAAAGAATCCTCAACCAAATGAGAGGACAAGTCTTCAATGCTCCTCCTCCTAACAGAGTTGAAGGAGATCCACAATCTCTCAAGATAAAACTAGAGAGGAAGAAAAACTGCATCATCGACCTGATTGATCATGCTACAGAAATACATCCAGATCTCACCTATGCTCTGAATGCTATCTCTGACAGTTATCAAGATACCTTCTCTGAAGAAGAAGATATTGATTTGGACATCTCTGACTAGTGTCCAATACTGAGTATGTAATATTATGTACATTATTGTAGGATGCATGTAAGAACTGTTTCCCTTTCAGTACGTTTCATGAATAAGAGTTGTAGAACTTTTGAATGTTTATGAGATGTTTGATTTCGGTTTTATTACCTTGATATTCGATCTCATAATTGTGTGAACCCTTATGGTTTGGATGACTTTTTGATTTAGCGGGATTAAGTTCTAGCCCATGTTGGTAGGCTTTATCAAAGGATCATGAGGGGTTCCTGTAGAAACAATATGTGAAAAAGTCACAATATGTTGAATCTTTTGGTTTAGCATAAAAACATATTGTATTTCGAGGTTTCAACTTTTGCATCGCATAGTTAAAATCGGTTTTCAACCTTTCTCTGGTAAAGGTTGCTCTTTGTTGTTGTTCTTTTGTTTTGGCGGGAGGATGACAACTTTAATGGGGGAGAGTTCTAAGTGAACTTGCGCTTAATGACATATCTTAAGGGGAGAAGAGGATGCAGAATTTGAGGTAACAATCTTGTTAGTTAATTGTTTTCCTGTTTAAGAAAAGCATGATTTTATTTCATATCTTTATTGCTTTTGCTTAACAAAATTTCGGTACAATTGATGTTGATTCCATTATTTGTGTATGGATGTTTATGTGTGATTCAATTGTTTCCGGTTAAGAAAAACTATTATTATCTTTCGTTATTGTTTGATATCAATTGTTTAGGCTTACAAAATTTCGGTACTATAATGTCTATGTTTGTTTCAATCGCTTCCGGTTAAGATAAATGATTATGCGAGTTGATTCATTTGGTTTGTATGGATTGTTTATGGCTTAACAAAAGGTTTCGGGATCATTTGTTTAGTCCAAGTGATTTCCGGATAAGAGAAACTAAGTTTTTCTGATCTTAGTTAGACTTATCAAAAGTGGAGGTTTCGGTTATTCAAGTCTAACCGAATGCCTTAAAAAGAATTACTAGTTAACTAACCTAGTATTTGTCTTGTTTAAAAGTGAAAGGTCTAAGTTATTGATGAGAATAATTAGAGCCTGATGAGAAAAATAAAGTTAATTCTGATCTTTATTTTGGTCTTATCGAACAAGCGATTGTATTTGGACAATCGGTTTAGCAAAAGAACTAAGGTGATTAGTCGACTTTTGATATGCTAAACTATTAGGGAAAATTGCTTCGGGTAATTGTTTCCTAGATAACATGTTAAAACCAAATTACTTGTAGTTTCGGTTTTTATATTGGTTATCTAAAATGGTGTGTAAAACCCTCGTGCTCAACTCTTATAGGTTTGCAAATTCTCTTTGTGAGATTTGTAAGATCTTTTCGTTTTGTCCTTTATTTTTTCGTTTCTTTGTCATTTTGTGAAAAAAAGGGGGAGAAATATATGGAGTAAACAAGTGATATTGACTTGTTGTGAGTTGGTATCACTAAGGGAAAGGACATTTGTGCTAAAACGTTTATTCTAACGAAAAGAGTGAAAGCAGAAACTAAGGGGGAGTCACATATCATATGATACGTAGTTATGAGGAACTACATGAAAATAACAAAGACGTGCGGATTGAAAATCTACCTATCTTACCTTTAGGGGGAGTATTAGCTTTGTTATTATAATGTCAGCAGCGGCATTTAAGGATTGAATTTAATGCAGGTTTCGTGCTGTTGAACTTGGAATCAAGCGTATGTGTGTAATGAATTCTTGTAATTTGTTTATCCATATGATGTAAGAGTTTTGTCACTAAAATTAACAAAGGGGGAGATTGTTAGAGCATAGCTCGGTCGAACCCACCAAGCGTTGGTATGTCAAGATTGGTTGTCATATTTTAGTGAATCAAAACTTATTTAAAGAGTCGCTTGATTATATACTAGAGTCAACTTCGTATAGGTTAGCTTGAAAGTGTTAGGATATGAGACTTACAAGTATTAGACGAAGACTTGAAGAATGTGAAGAAGTATGGAGCTACAACGACAACATCATCCTTCCTCTTGAGGTTAGTAATATTTGACTTGAACTGTTTCATTCCCTAACGTATCTTTCAAGTCGTGCATATTGAAAACATAACTGCGAAGCTGTGTATGATACTATAGTTAGACATAGTATTAAGAAATACAATACGAGGTTTATTGCTTAACCATTAAACTTTGTATATAAGACATCGACATGATCATATGAATGCTATTTTGATTATGTATGGGTATGAGTGAAGATTTCATCCTAGGAAACAATGTTTTACATTCGTTTAAAAGAAGTATGTTCTTAAACTCGTTTTGTGAATCGAAAGGGAAATCGCTAGGCTTATTGGTATTGTTATTCATTGCAAATCTATTTTGAATTACCAATATGTGTGTTTAGTATAACCGCTCATAAACTTGTTTATGTATCTTGGTAAAACTATTCATAAGGCCTGACTTATGTATTGGTATGACTTTTATTAGTGAAACCGATTTTAAGTAATCACTCAAGTTGGTATGATCGATGCCTTGTAAATAGAAACTTTTATCTAGCCATTGGGGAACTGATCCTAGTAAGATGTTCAATAAATTTACAAGAGGGGAATCGATCCTTGTAAGAGGTGCAACACGTTTTTAGTAGATGGGGGAACCGATCCTATGAACATGTGAAACAAGTTCTTAGAAGATGGGGGAACCGATCCTATGGACATGTGCACCAAATAAAGGTAGTTACCATAAGTATGTGGGGAACCGATCCTAGTACCTAGTCAACCGAGTTTTGGTAACTAGCGTGACTATGCACAGTACTCACATGGAAGTAGAACCGAACTTGTTTTGGTAGAACCGTGAAACCCATGATTGGTGATTTGATAGGATAATCAATCACATAGTTCTTGGAAGTCAGATGAACCATTTCTAAATTCGTTTGGAAGTGTGGCAAATCGTTTCCAAGATTGTAAGTATGAAAAAGGACTTGCAAAGTAAAGATGTCGACATACTTTGAACATGTGCAGTAACTATTATCATTAATTATTCAAAGATATTCCTTAATAGCTAAAGGAGAATTCCAGGATCGAAATAAATTGAGAATCTTTTAATTAAGGGGGATCGGTGGAAAATCCTATAATTTTTACATACCGATGTATGAGGGGGATCGGTGGACAATCCTATATGGACACTATTTTATAAGATTTGATCCAATTTTTCTTTAGCGTTTAGAAAACAATGAATTCGAAGGAAATAATTTGGTGATACGTTTTCTTATAAAATGAGATAATTCTACAAAAAATAAGCATAATCCGAGAAGTAAAACACCACCATTTACCACTTTAAAAATCAACCATTGACAATTAAGGGCCAAAATTAAAATCGGTAGATGGTGAGGTTTGGTATCTCGAATAATGCTCATTTTTGGTCTAATATATAGAGTTTAATAAGAAGAACGTTCCATCAAAATATTAACTTCAAATTCATTGTCGATTGGACTTCTAATTTTTTTTTGGTGTAAATCTTATAAGATAGTGTTCATATAATATTGTCCTTGGATCCTGCCTCCCGATGTATAAATAACTCGGTTAGCTTTATCGTTATTATATTATATTGATTTGTTTTCCATGAGTGAATGAATTGAGAATTACGTGAATTAACTGAACTTGTGACCTTTTTATGCATTGATGCACAATGAGTGACACCGAATGAGATTTACTGAGTCGGATGAAGCATCTAAGGGGATCAAGTGAGACCGGACGAAATTTAATGTCAAATAAAGTAATGTAAATCTCTAAGCATTCGATGAGATTGAATAAGATAAAACGAAATAGAAATCATGAATCAGATGATAAATTTGTGGAAGATTCTAAGCATTAGAGAAGTCCCGGTGAGATAAAAATAAATTTGTAATCCCTAATTATAAGGAAACTTACTTGGTTTAAATATTTATGCATCAAATGAATTCCGGTGAGATATCATATAACGAAGTATGAAATCATGAATTAAACGAACACGAATAAAATTTTAGTCAAGATTACTAGATCATACTCTTTATGATTGAGAATCAACATATTCAATCCAATTGTACTTAACCTTGCATATACTCGTCGTGACTGAGAATCAACATATTCAATCCAATTGTACTCAACTTTGCATATACTCGCCATGACTGATCTTATCTATGCATTTCCATCTAATTCAATCTAGTTGTACTCAATTTTTGAGGCAGCATTATTAGATCATACTCATCATGATTGAAAATCAACGAATTTAATCCAATCATACCCAATTTTGTAAAATTTCATTAAAATTACCAGATCATGGTTACTGATGTCGTTTTATAGTTGTAGTGGTAAAAAGGTTCGTTGCTCGA
>JAJJMB010009862.1:877480-1096819 GCA_023531105.1 Papaver atlanticum | reverse complement strand
AAATATACACAATAGAGATGAAAATAGACACATAAATGCGTCTATCAGTTACCTTGATTGATGTACTCATGTACTCACTGAATGGGTTAAATAGTCGAATTGTACCGTTCACACGGTACAACCAGCCAGTCCAACCCGATCATGTCTAGACTTTATTTTTGACCGGTAGTCAGGTCTAGTTTCAAAAAGTGTTTGTTACTTTGAAAGTAATCGAATTGGATGTACTATAAAACGGTAACGGTGGATTATAACTAACATGAACCCTGATTTAGTGATGGACCAATAAAATATAAACATACCATGGTGAACCATTGTTTACTCCATGATCTCTTTGAATAGCCGAAATCTACATTAAAGCTCCAAATATACTTGTGTGAACTAATCTACTTTATCGAGGAAAAATTACAATTCTTTGATGCCTTTTCATGAATTCATTACTCGTTCTTCATATACATTATTCGGATTTGCGACTAGTTAGAAATAGAGAACAATTCCCTGGTTTTACTCTCATTCTTCTGTTTCATTTTTATTTGGAGACATTATCCGGATTTCCATCTAATGAAAGGTCAATAAAAAATTTCCGATTCATTTCTTATTTTTCTAATTCATTCTCCTTCTAAGACATTATCTGGATTTGAGTCCGGCCTCCGACTTCTCTTAATCCGTATGAAAACTCCTAAGTCAAATATCTACCGTTCAAACTATTTCACTATCGGTATGAGGGAATTTTAAACGAAGATCTTCCCGTCCAAAACATTTATCAAAACCCAATTTTTCTACTCTCCCTTCACTTTCCCATCTGGTATCTCTTTCTTTTCTCCGTACCTCCCCGGCCCGCCCGCTCTTGCCAAAAACAAGAAGAAGAAAACCTAACTTCATACCGATTCTGTCTACTCTTCTGCCTATTTCCTTCACAGATTTTGCTTTTGCAGCCTTCCCATCAGCCAGTATGGTCAAGAAAAGCTCTTTAAAAAGATGAGACAAAACAGGCCAATCCCTAACTGGATTCGTACGGAAACTGATAACACAAGGTTTATTAATTTTGAGATCTAATTTTCTGATTAAAAATACCCCATTTTTGATATTAATCATTACACTCTCTTGTTAATTGAATCGATTCGTATTGTATTTTTGATTTGCAGCAGCACGAAATCGGACGCTGTGAGATAAGATGTACTCAAGAGTCAAGAATTCACTCCTCCCCATTCTCAAAAGGTCTCTATTGTTTACATTAAAAGTCAATAATACCACCAATTCATAAGTTTGGGTTTAGTTTAGAGCGTGTAGGATAATATAGGATAGGATGGGATTGTTTCATTTAGGCACAAATTAATCATGTAATTAAGCTCCATTTTTGTTTAATTCTGTTGTCTAATATAATTCTGTCGATATTTGATTTTTTTATTTTGGTTGTTTGATTCAGTTCCTACAGAGTCGCGTTGTTACTGGCTTGTATGCACAAATGGCGGACTCAATCAGATGATAGCTGTGGTTTGTATCATTCTCTACCTCCTTTGTTGTGTTGTGCTCATAGATTTTCTATGGCCAGTGAATAATATTATTCAGCAAAGCAATTGATGCTGAGTGTCTTGCCACATTCCATGATTGTTGATTTGGGTAATTGGTTTTTAATTAACCCCACTTCAATAGCATTTTGACCTGTCCAGTAATTGGACTCCTGAAACACTAAAATTAGTTTCAGTTACATGACTATCTAGTCTGCAATTTGACTCCTGAACCACTAAAATCTGTTTTTGTACATGACTACAGAATCAATGCCAACAATCATTTCAATGTTAAACTATAGGGTTCTTGTCAAAGGTCATCTTTTTGGAAGTTATACAACTCAATGTAGCGAATAAGCTACAAAAGTTTGAGTTACAATTTAGAATAGTGATATAACCATATACTATCACCTCGTGTTAGACTAACAGGCACCTTGAGTATTAATTAGATATCATTATGGAACTTATTTATGTTGTGCCCGTATTTCCTTCTAAACGTGCATTTATAACCGATCTTTGTTCTATCTCATTTTAATGTAGGGATGTTTTTTTGTCATGCCAACTGGAGGGGGGAAGTCCACCTGTTACCAGATACCGTCCCTCACAAACTCTTGCTGTTTCTCCACTACTAAGCGAAAGCATTTAGCCATGTTTATGCACTTCTGATGGTTAGCAATTTCAAGCTTGCAGAAGAGGTCATTTCATGTTGTATTCTCTCTAACTGTTTATGTTGCTCTATTGAATTCCTTTGACCGCTTTGGTAGTATGCATGCAATGTCTCTCATTTATATCAAGTCTATCTATTTATCTGAAGTTTTTCTCAGCTTTGAAGGGTTATATTGATGTCAAGCTTTAATAGGAAAATCAAGTTATGGCACTAAAGGAAAAGGGATTACTGCAGAATATATGTCATCAACTCAAATTAGAGAAGTCAGGAAATAGGTAACTTTTTTATCCTTTTTGGTATGCAGAACGCTCGAGAATATAAGCTTAGTATCACTACAACGCGGTTAAATTCGATCATGGCATTGGATATTCATTTTTTAACCATAAAGCTATAAGGGGAAGAAAACTTAGAACATATATATTCTGACTTGTATATTATGGTTTGTCATTAGATTCAACTTCCGAGAGGCATCATTAGGGTTACTTTCCAGACCTAATTGCAGTACCTCAAGGTTTATTGATTCTAATCGACAAAGCAGACAAAGCTATATCCTTGTTTTATTGAATCTAATTGCCATAAGTAAGGTATGTATATAGTCTGCGGCCTACCCATCTACATATAATCGTGTTCAATCAGTTTGTCAAGATGGATAGTTCATTTATGGTACAGTTTGTCATTTCCAGGTGGAAATGGTGTTTTTTTTTATCAGATGCTCACCTCATAGCTATTAGGTAGTATGTGATGACGACCTAACAAGGTAATGCACTAAACAGAATGAAGAACTTTTGTTCTTACTTTTGCTTAACAACAGAGAATGTCATTCTAATCTATCAGTTTCAGTATTTATCAGCGTACTCTGTAGTCCCAAACTCCTAATGTTTTTCCCCCTCTCTTCTTCAGGCCCAGCTATCCCAACCTTTCGTCTCTAAGGCACCAAGTTCCTGGGGTACCTGCAGTGTTGGCTTTGAAGGCTACAGCTGTACCAAAGTAAGTTCTGTCACTTGTTCTCTACTAGAATCCTAGCATACTGTAATAAGTAATAATTTATAATTTGAGTTCCATGAAGATGGCAAGAGAATGTACTGCTTAAGAATACTAACAAGATAAATATGATGACAACCCAAAGACCAAGAAGATTTAGAAGAATATTAAAGCCTTGGATCTGCATGATGGGAAACTGAAGAATCCGGGATAGAAAGAGAATGAAGACTGCAGGCTAGTTACTAAGAGAAATAGTTGTGGTACTGTGGGGTTTATTTTGTAAATTTTTACTTATCGAGTCTCTATTTGAAATGGTGCTTTCCCCAGTTCTGCTCAACTGATCAAAGATATGTAATGTTTCCTCATGTGATTAATAAAAAGTATATTATGGATCAATTTGGATGACGTGATCAATTTGTATCAGTGATTAATAATAATATGATCTTTGCTACACCTGATACAAATAGGTGGACAAAACGTGGCTTAAAGACACCGGTAACCGAAGGTTACTGCCTTCCCGTGGCCGCACATCAAATAATGCCACCTTATAGATTGAAACCATGGCCGAAAGATAATTACAGTTACAAAAATAATAAATTTTGAGTGGCTAAAAACCATCACTAGTGGATATATTGATAATTATGGCTACAATATCTCTCAAATACGGGTAGCTAAAAGTTAACAAGTAGCCACATTATTATTATTTTGCGTGATTTAAAAAACTTTACCTTCACGGTTCACCTAATTTCCTGTGTCCATAATATAATGTAACTAACAGCTACATTGATTTTTTTTGATTTGTCCTTAGAGAGTCTTTAGCCATGGGCTACAAATTCAACATGACTATAAGTCATGAATTGGCCATGAAAAAACAAATTTTATGTGTCTGATTAATAGTGAAGGCCATGGTTAAAATAAAGTTTATGTGGCCGTAAGCTAAACTCTAGCCACATTAAAATCAAATTACGTGTTTATATGGATCTTATGGCCACGACGACAGGAAATATGCTTAACTACATAAAAAAGGATGGGTATCATATAGACACGTTTATAGGGATATGGTCATGGGAAATTATATTTTATAGTCACTCAAAGTTTATGTAGCGATAAAGGTACCTCTTTGTCACGGCACCTGATGCCACATTTTTGGAGTGAAAAAAATCCATGACCAAAAGCCTATGGACACGGTGATCAAGTGTGGCCTATGTGAAGATTTGTACTAGTGTAAGAAGTCCTTATTTGTTAATGTGGATGATGATGAGGTTGTAGATGCTGAAACATCAGTTGAATCAAGACTTTCACAGTTGGAGTATGACAACAATATACAACTGACAAATAATGATATAAATGTGTGTCATCCCATTGATGATTGTAGAAGCCCACATTGTGATGATGCAAAAATGGGTATTGAAGTGTATATAGAATTTGTCAACAACTATTTTGGTGGGGTAGACTCTTTTGATTTCTTACATCCACAACTATATAAGAAAAAGAATGCAGGTAATCTTTCAATCTCACTGTTTTGTTTGTCTACATTCCCCTTGTATGCATTTTAACTTGTCTGACTTTTATTGTAGATTAAGCAAGTAATGAAAAAAATTGTGATGTTATTGAGAATGATGACCCAAAAGGAAAGACAATAGTTGTTTATGAACCATCTGATGCTGACAGTGGGGATAGTTCTAATAGCTCTGATTCTGAAGTTGAAGAAGGGGCTTTATCAGTCCAAGATGTTGTAGAGGATGATGGGGAGAGAACAGTTAGGATCCATCAGTATGAGCAACTTTGGGGGCCACATGTAGAAGATGCTGAAAGAACATGTGACTTTGATGATGATACTGGTAATGCTAAACAATTTATAGATGTTGATACAATGTTTGTGGGTATGGAGTTTATGGATAGGAAAGATTTTAAAAACCACTTAAGGGGATATGCAGTCAAGAAAAAATTTCAGTACAGGTTGAGGCCCAATGATGCAAAAAGGATTATATAAGGTTAATTGCAAGTATAACAAGTCTCGGAATTGTAATTTTTTATATATGCAAGTGTTAGAAGTCATGAACCTACTTTCATAGTCAGAAAGATAAATTTGGAGCATACATGTGTCACAGAAGGTGTAACCCAAAACAAGACAGCAAATGCAGAATTTGTAGCACAATTTTTGTATGACAAGTTGAAGAATGGAGATCCAATGCCAGTTCCATATACTTTGCAAGATCAATTCCACAACTCTCATAATACCAGTGTTTCATATCATGTGGCTTGGAGAGCAAGAACTAAGACATTAGAAAGAGTAAATGGAAGTTATGATGATTCATATAAACTGGTTCTAGCCTTTTGTGATATGGTGGAGAAAACTAACCCTGGTTCCCTGACAAACTACACATATGGAAGGTGAGTTTTTCTTGTAACATGGTTTGTAGATTAACTTATTTTTAAACATTAATGTATATAATTAGTGGCTTATAGAATCTGTTTCTGCTTTTTATTGCAGTGTTGATCACTTCTATGAGTCCATGACAATTGCTTTTGCAGCACCACTGAAAGCATTTCATGATGGTTGTAGAAATGTTGTTGGATTTGATGCTTGTCATTTGACTGGAAAACATGGTGGGTGTCTGATGGAAGCAACTGCTTTGGATGCAGAAAATTAATAGAGTAGTACCTTTAGGTATTATGGTAACTAGAAATGAAATAGGTGAGAATTGGTACCTGTTTTTGAAATGGTTGAAGACCTACATTATCAATCACCCTAGAGGAAAGTAAACTTTTATCTCAGACATACAAAAAGGGTTGTTAGAGTCCATTTCTGAATTATTTCCAGATCATTTTCAAAGGTATTGTTTCAGGTAAGTTGTATTGGTTAAGTTGGTTAAGCATTCATTTTGTTATATACTGTTGTAGTTGTTTCAGTTTTCATGTTTGATTTTTTTTCATATGCAGACATATGTATGCGAATTTCAAGAAATATTACAAAGGTTCAAAGATACATCAACTTGTCTGCAGTGCTGCCCTATGTTACAAGGAAAGACATTGGAAGGTAATTATTGGTCTTTATTCCTTTTTTTTTTTTTTGAGATTATTATGGTTAGTGAGTCATTTTGTTTGAATGACTAGGCCAATATGGATGAGCTTTTGAAGTTGTCTCCATCTGCTGCTGAATATATGATGAGGGAAAAACTAGAACAGTGGTCTAGGGCCTTCTATGACAAATCCACTAGTTCTGAGCACACTAACAGTAACTTCTGTGAGTCCAACAACATGATTGGCCCAATGAGAGACAAGCCCATATGTAATCTTGGAATGATGTATGGTCAACTCATTATGGGTATGTTTTATAAAAGAAGAGCTGAGGATGATAAGTTAGAACTTGGACAGTTGGTGCCAAGTGTTTTGAAGTTGATTAAGAAGATATAAAATTGCATAGCTCACTTGAGAGTTAATGGAGCTGTCTATGTCAGGTTATTACCAAACCTATTATCAAGTAACATACTTTGTTGTTGTATTGTCTCGATCTTGTATCCATAGTCAATCACACAAGTTATCTTGTTGTGGTATTGTTTCGAACTCGTATCCATAGACGATCACACGAAGTGTGAACCGAATTGTCGTATTGTCTCGACTCTGTCCATAGACGATCACATTCGGTAGATGACTTATAGGTTGAAACAAAAAGATTGTGGTGTATTTTGGTACCCTCATCTTTTCGATTGGTATCAGAGAAGGCAAACACGAAAATATCTAACAATTTGTGTTTGGTGCGATCCAACCTATAAGACATGAGTCAAAGTAGAGCTAGGCGAGAGCGAAAACTAAAGAAAGACTCAGTTAATGTATCGCAAGAGGCTATTGAACCACTCTCAAAATCAGTTTGTGAGCAATTGCTTACTTACAAAAATAGGCTAAATATCTCTGACGAGCTATTTGAGAAAGCCCGGGATGAGTTGAAAGCAATAACTAATGAATGTAAAAAGCTTCGTCAAGATCAAGAAAATTTGAGGGAAGTTGCTTCTCAACAAATACAAGGTCTTGAAGACAAAGCAAGTGTTAGTCTATTTCAAACAGTATTGTTAGAGAAAGAGTGTGACGCTTCTCTTGAAAAGGTCTATTTTTTGGAACAGAAACTTGCTGAATCTGAAGCAAGGATTAACTCTCAACAAAAGAGTTTTGAAAAGAAAGAAGGTGAATATCTCTCACGAGAAAAAAACACCTTGAGGCTGATCTAACTGGTGCTCTTGATAAAATCAAAACGTTGGAATAAGAAAATTTCTCTATTTCAAGTTGACATTGTTCAGAAGACTTGCAGTTGTGTTCAATGGCAACTTATAGGAATCCCTTGCATACATGTTGTATGTGTATTGATGGATATGAGAATCAATTGGGCTGAGTAAGTTTTCATACCTTCTCTTTACTGCATTTTTGATATCAATGCTCTGTTTCTTATTGAATGTGTGCTTTATTATTGAATGCTCTGTTTAGTGATTTAATTCTTTTATGTTTTGTACTGGTGGTAGATATTGCGACAAGTGTTATCTTGTTGATGCATTGAGTGCTACATATGCTCTTGAGATGGGTCTACTACTAGGAAGAGAAGAGTGGGATGAGGTAATATACAAATTTACTTTATTTTCCTTTCATTTACTTTCTCACATGCAATGCTCTGTTTTAACAACTACCCTTTTATTATGCATGTCCTTTTATGTAATTTACTTTATAGGGAATCTTTAACTTTATGTGGAAAATATTTTTTTAATATTTAGGGTTTCCGATTCACTACTTATAATATCCTCATCTCTTTATCTTTATCCTTTCTTCATCTCTTTCTCTGTATCATTGTGCAGCCAGAAGACATTGTTGTTATGAGACCTCCTATTGACATCAGAAAACCAGGGAGGCCTTGCAAGAAAAGGAAAAGGGCTTATGATGAAGGTCACATTGAGAAGAAAGTAAGAAGTTGTACCAGATGCAAGTTAATTGGACACAATGGGAGAACATGTGATGTTGCACCTGTTGGGTCTAATCCAAAAGCAAAGAGGCAGAGAACCATGGTTCAAGGTGGATCGCACTCCACTTCTTATCCAGATCCAGTTGAGCTTAGTACTAGCAGGAGGGCTAGAGGAGGAAGAGGAGGAAGGAGAGGAGGAGTTGCATCATCTTCATCTGCTGCTGCATCATCATCTCAACCTATAAATAATTCTGCTCCTAGTGTATCATCATCTTCAACTGCAGGTGGTAGAGGTTCAAGAGGTGGTAGAGGTGCAAGAGGTGGCAGGTCTGGCAGTGGACTGCAAATGCATCAAACACTGACACAGAGCATTGCAGGTATTGGTGGGGTGAGTCAAACACTGACTCAAACTTTCACGGTTCCAAAACCAAAAGGAAATGAGATGCATTCCTTTCCTACTACTCAATGAAGTGTTGTTGTTAGCTTATGTGTAGGTCTTTGTTTTATGTTTTAACTCTACTTTTGTGTTACTGCATCTGTTTGCAGCAGTTGGTTAACTTGGATTGTGACTTGTGGTTGTGTTTATGCTATGTTAATATTAAGTTGGATTCAGACTAATTTTATTCTTTTATTCAAACTTTTGCTCATTACATTACATTTGTAGATCTCCAATTTTCTTGCATAAATCTTCCATCTGTTTTACATTGGATCTTGCAGTATTGAAAATAGCATCAGACAACCATTAATACTCAAGACAGTTGGAGCATTTGAGGTAAGCAATGTTATAGTTGTGTACATTCTGGCAGAACAAAATCATCACAGTTCCCTTGCACTTCTTTTTCTTGCAGGGTTGGTTCTTCCATGGACAATTGTTGTGCATATGACTCTTATCACCACAAGCAAAGCAAAAATGGGGTGTTGGGAGTTGAACTGACATTGCTCTTTTTTGGTTTGTGGCATCTGTAAACCACTCAAAGTATGAGAATATTGAGCATCACAAGAACTTCTCTCCAACATGATTATCAGTTTGAGCTTTCAACAACTTCCTCACTCCATTGCAAGGTACATTTTTACACCTTAAACAGATCCATGGACAATCAACAGGATCATGCATACCAATCTCACATAAAAAACAAATGCTAGTGTTGCTACTTGATATAACTGCTGCACTGCTGCTGCTTGATGCCTCATCTGAATTGCAGAACCATTCACTTTTGTCTCCACCCGTTTGTTGTTTGAACATTATACCTGTGTTTGTTTGTTGGAATGGAAAAATGAGTATAACTGTCTGCAGGTATATAAAGAAAGGAACAAATGAAATCAAACATTTGCCACGTCAGCGAATCTCCACGTCACCGAGTCTCAAATAGGGTGGATTAAATGGTTAACTGCAGTTAAAGATCTTCAGTTGAAATGGAGGGTATTTTGGAGAAATCTAACCCTGTTTTTTCCCCATGGTTATCTCGGCCACAGTGTGACCATTTTGTAAACAATTAACAAAAGTATGATCGTTTCGTAATTGAATTAACAAAAGTAGGACCTTTTTGTTTATGGCCCTTTATTAAACCACTTCTTATACTTGTAGTTGAGACATGTACATTGTTTGTGTGTTGCATTTGCGGTGACGGGTCATTGTTTACTGCCCCATTTGACCAGCTTTTTAGGTTTGATATGAGGGTTCATTATGTTCTTACTACTTACAATGCCTTAGTGCTAAGTGGTGGTGTAATTCTAACTAGACGAGTTTTCACTTAAACGGCGTGGGTAGTTGTAGTCTGTAATAAAAAAGGTGCTACCTTGACACATGGATCTTTCATTGGGTATGATTGAGACTATCATTTGGGGCCATGCCAGTTCCCATGGTGTAAAAGGCACACACTGACACGGAAAGAAACTTTAGCTGCTCGGCAGTTGGAGGTCATTACATGCGTTTCCTATGTGGCAACACAAATAAGACATCCTCAATCTATTTTTCCTTAAAATTAGGGAGAAAAAAAAATCCATCTCCAACAGTATTGCATGTAACCTCTTCTTTTAATTAGTATAAATTTTATTTTTCATAATTAAGATTTTATTATAGCTAAAAATGGTTAGTTAATATATTAAAGTCAATTCAATTAAGTAAAAGCTGACTTAGATGGTACACAATGTCAAGGGAAATGTCTAAAACTAGACATTCATCTTGACAATGTCTACTCAAAGTCATCTATACATTGGTTTAAGACATCAGGGTTGGAGAATGATTTTACAGAAAATGGATGTGCATACTAGGTAGATTTTGACATTTATCTCCACACACATGCCATTGGAGAAGCTCTTAGTAGGATTGAATTGCGATGTCAGTTTGATACCCTTTCGTTAAACACTTTTTTTGCTTGGTAATCACATGGTTTTAATATATGGTTGATAATATGAAAAGTCAGTTTGTGTGATGATGATGCTTGTTTTTATATGCATGGTGTTAGTGCTTCTCCTTCTATAATATTGATTTCTGATTCAGGGCTTCGAGGCATATGACAGGAGATCAAACTGTGCTCCAGGATAGTTCTGCATATCATGGATAGGACAGGGTTGTTGTTGGTAGACTTCACGTCTCTCATCATGTTGTCTTTGATGAGTCTAAGTTTTTCTATTCATCTTCTCTTACTGGTTCTGTCTCTCTGTCAGAATCTTCCTTTGATTCTGATATCAATTCTCTACCAGAATCTTCAGATATTGTTTTTCCTGAGTCTTCTGTTATAACTTGTTTTGCCCGAGTCTTATGTTATAACTACTAGATCTATGAGAGGTATCTCTAGACCTAAATCTTTTCCAGATTATGTCTTACAGCATTCTGTCAAACATCCAATTCACTTTGCTTTTACATCTTTATGCTTGATAGTTAATACTGCAAGGGCAATTCCAATGGAAATTAACAAATATGTTTTTTTGTTGAGCCACGTGGATGAACAAACTGCGTTTTCCATTATGGAAAACTAGAGGAAAATGAACATATTTGGTTTTATAAAATATAATATTTAGGTGAGATAAAATAGGATGAAGTGAGATAATATAAGATAAAGTGAGATAAAATATGATAAAAAAGTAGTAAAGAAATCGGGAGTTGTACTTGGCCGCTGGCATGTAAGGATGGTCTACGCGTTTTTGGTACAACCGCCTGATGTTCCATCACACGCGTCTTTTCTTCCAATTTGTTGGTTTGTTCATCCGCTTTTCATGTTTGTTGAGTCCATAGGGGATCAGAATGAACAAATCTTTGATTTTTTTAGTCCATAGGAACTGCTCTAACTACTGTCTGGAATCATCTTTCCTACCACTTCTTGGTTGTTTGCTAAAATTTCCATTACACTGTTTGTGTCATTACTTGTGCAGATCAGTAGAACGCATTCTATCTCTGCAAAGACAACTTGATCGATATGATACTATTTTTTTTGGGTGCAGAGAACAATAACCTTTGCTTAATTCGAGGTTAAATTCAATAGCTATCTGAAAAACTCAAGAAAAAGTGTAATGGAAAAAGCAAGGGTCGATCGTTCAATAGTAAACAACTTGATCGACCCTTTTGCTTAACTTTTGCTTGATTTCTTAATAAAGCTATTTGAATTTCTTTTCGTTTTCTTTATTTTTTGTTTACTATAAAGTTGACATTCATAATAGTCTGATAAACCATAGAATAGATACAAATTTTAGTGTCACTGAGAAAATTATCGACAAATAATTTTCATAATGCCGATCTTTTGAATCCGAAACTCGTCGTATCAATTTGCTCATTGACAGCAACTCGGTCTGATGGAGTAGCAACCTGACATGGTGACGCGGAATGCTAGTGCATGCACTTTATTAAGTATCGGTTTATTTAGATATTAATATATATTTGAATAGTTTAAGTTATTTTATGCGAGTAAATAAAATTAAACATCCATGCATGCATGAACCTATTAACTAAGATAGTTAGTTCTTTCATGGATATAAGCTATATAAAATCATGTATTGTTGAAGATAAGACACATTCAAATTTGAAATAAATATATTATAAACATTATATGTTTAAATTAAAGAAGTGATTTCTTTAATAGCTCTTATCTCTTAGGTGGATTCTTGATTCTATTTTGAGTTGGCATTTGTAATTATATTCATTAGATCCTATTTATCCGGTGTCAAAGTGGTATCAGAGCCAGGAAAGAGACGTCATGGTTGGCAGAGGTAGTCGTCGTGGTGGACGTCGAGGTCCGAATACCGAAGAGGCTGTTACAAATCGTGAGAGAAATCTTAGAGACATCGAAATAGATGATTTGAGAAGACAAGTGATGTGTTTTGTAGTTGTAGTGGTAAAAAGATTCGTTGCTCGAACTTGTGAAGGATAACTTTAGACTTAAATTCAAAACTAAATAGAAAAATCACTAAAAATTATAGCAAACACTGACAAAGTTGATATCAATATTAAAAGAACACTGAGGCTAAGATTCCACTATTTTTTCAAGTTCAAAGTGATTTTATCTAGTATTTATATTTATTCAATTTTTGCGTTTAATTTGATTCTAAGCTATTGCAACATATAGATTTTCAAAATAACAAGTGTAAATCCAAAGTATAAAGCATCAAGAACCTATGGCTAATCATGCTCTATCAAAAGAAATAACAATTGCTTAACAAAAATCATTCAAACAATTATAAATCAAGGCAAATAATCATAAAAATAATTGAAATAAAATAAATAAAATAGAATATACCACTTTTTGTTGGAAAAATAGCTTCCTCTATCGCCTCAGCAATGGAGTTTAGCTCCTCATATTAATCATAATCTCAAAATACATGTTTATGGCTCAAAAGTTGATTAAAAGGGAGAAAAGTGTTAAAACAGCGGATTCTGCAGTTGCTGAAGGTCTAAATCAGAAGTCGGAATTGTTGCTGAAAGGCTTCGGTGACTGCAGGAAGATGCGACCGTAACCCGTTATCACTGAAAATAAGTCTGCCTCTGCGACTAACTCTGAAGGTCTAATGTTCTTCGTGTTCTTCTTCTTCGCAGCAGTAGAAAAGTTTCTGTATCGACTCCAGTTGATTGTTTTACGCTTCTCTAAGGCTCTAAACTTCTCCAAACTCTTCCAAATTGTTCGTATCCCTAAATATGACTCGAATCAACCTATATATATCCACCAAACCCCAAAATCACTCGAGTTGATCCAAATATTTTCGTTTTTTTCTTCACAGCACGTTACGGGATTTTAATCTTCTTTTTACGCGTCAAATTGGTTTCCAAACTCTCTTAAACTCTCCCAGGACTGAATAAGGACTCCATACACTCCTATCTTGCCGTAAACTCTTCACAAATTCTTTTGTAAACCGAAAATAACTCAAAATATGAATTCTCCCTGTTTTGCTCCAACACGGATTTCTATCCCTGTTTAATCGATTCTACAGCTCATACCATACTTTTTTATCCTTAACAGGGTTAATCCAACGAAAATCAGCCCTTGAATCTCCTTAAAAATCGTCCAAAAATTAAACAGAAAATTCTGTTTTCTGTAAACTGTTTTCCCGCCAATTTTGTTTTGAAAATTTGAGAAGAAATGTGACCTCCCCCTATCCAGTGCTGGTTTGTGCTTAGCAGCTGCTTGGAAATGGGTTACCCCTTATCCAAAATGAGAGTCCGAATAGCAAGTGTCCTCCCAGGAGCCTTTAGCAACTTTTCGAGCCAATTTTTCCGCAAAAGCCTATTTCTCCAAAAACACCTACAAAGGGATAAAATACCAAAATTAGTACAAAAATGGGTACTAACAATATATACAATAGAGATGAAAATAGACACATAAATGCGTATATCAACAAGTGCGGGAACTCCAGGAGCTTTTACTACGCTACGAACCTCCGAATCATGATGAGTCTTTTCATGAATCAGAAAATGATGCTGATGAAAGCGATGTTGTTAATCCCTTTGGGCGTGATCGAGATCAAGACTCAAGTGATGCAACAAGTGTGAGGCAACATCGAAGAAATTTTAATTTCCGTAGAAATGATGATATAAAGGTTGATATTCCAGAATTTCAAGGAAAATTGAATCCAGAAGATTTTATTGATTGGCTACATACTGTTGACAGAATTTTTGATTATAAAGATGTGGAAGAACATCGTAAGGTAAAATTAGTTTCTCTTAGACTACGAAAGCATGCTTCAATCTGGTGGGAACACCTTAAGAAGCAACGTGCTCGTGAAGGTAAAAGTCGCATACATACATGGGAAAAAATGAAAAAAGAAATGAGAAAAAAATATATGCCAGAAAATTACCGCCAGGAGTCCTTTTTAAAATTTCATAATTTAAAACAAAAAAATATGACTGTTGAAGAGTACGCTGTAAAGTTTGATAACCTTCGTATGCTTTGTGACATTAGCGAACCTGAAGAACAAACTATTTCTCGTTTTCTGGGAGGTTTACGAACAGATATCTGTGACGTGGTGCAGTTACAGCCATACTGGACTTACAATGATGTTGTGAAGTTGTCTTTGAAGGTGGAAAAAATAATCAAAGAAGGACGTGGTAGCAATTTCAAACCTTGGTCTAAAGATCCTAGCAAAAATCGAGGTAATTTTTTCATTCCTACTACAACGTCAACTACAGAGGTATCTACTTCAAAAGTCTCTAAGCAAGATGGGTTAGGTACAAATCGATCTCAGCCTATACAATGTTATAAGTGTAAAGGTATTGGACATTTTGCATCTGAATGTCCAAATCGTAAGATTGTTTCACTTGCGGACGAAGTAGATCATGAAGTTTCAGGTGATGGAAAAGAGGAAGATGGTCCAATATTTGATGAAGAAGTTGTTTATGCTGACGAGGGAGAAAGCTTGGTTATTCGATGTGTCCTAAATGCTGACCATGTGGAAGATGATAAATGGCTTCGCAATAACATATTTCGCACAAGGTGTACTTCCTTGGGCAAGGTATGCAGTGTAATCATTGATGGAGGTAGTTGTGAGAATGTAGTTTCTACTACTATGGTCGAAAAATTGAATCTCCAAACAAAAGAGCACCCACATCCATATAAACTATCTTGTTTCCGAAAGGGGAATGAAGTCAAGGTAAATAAAAAATGTTTGGTTCAATTTTCAATTGGGAAGAATTATAAAGATGAAATATGGTGTGATGTTGTTCCTATGGATGCTTATCATTTGTTGTTGGGTAGACCTTGGCAATATGATAGAATGGTTGTGCATGATGGATTTAAGAACACTTACTCCTTTAAAAAAGATGGATTTAAAGTTATTTTAGGTCCAACAAAAACGGCATGCGGTCCACAACTTTCAAAGGGAGAGGGAAATAATTTACTCTCTAAATATGGTTTCCTTCTTTCATTGAGAGAAAATCAAGAAACTGTTACTTTTGTGTTACAAGAAGTAAATGAAGAGAAGTGTGAAGTGTCTCCAATCATACAATCAATACCTCAAGAATTTGAAGATATTATCCCAACAGAGATTTCATCTGGGTTACCACCAACGAGAGGTATTCAAAATTTCATTGATTTTGTTCATGGTTCAGTAATTCCTAACAAGAATGCATACAGGTTTGAAAACATGGACAAACACGAAGTCATCAATCGTAGTTTGGTAAATATCTTAAGGAGTCTAGTTGGCAAAAATATTTGTCAGTGGGATCTTATCTTGGCTCAAGCTGAGTTTGCATACAATATTTCGACAAGTCAGACTACTGGTAAAAGTCCCTTTGAAGTTGTCTATGGAAAAAATCCAATAAGCCCAATGGATTTGGCTTCACTTCCTACAAGTTACCAGTTTAGTGGGGATGCTGAGGAACAAGCTCACAATATTAAGAAGTTGCATGAACAAGTACGTGATCGCATTATAAAGCAAAATGAAAAGTATCAATCTCAAGCCAACAAACACAGAAAACAAGCATCATTCAAGGAAGGTAATTTGGTATGGATTGATCTTCGAAAAGAACGATTTCCGCGTGGAAAACATGGAAAGTTGAAACCTCGGGCAGATGGGCCTTTAGAAATACTCAAGCGTGTGGGAGGCAATGCATACAAAATATAGCTTCCAGGTATCGAAGAGAACTCAGAGACGAGTTCTCACGTAGCAGAAGCGTATGACGCGGAATGCTAGTGCATGCACTTTATTAAGTATCGGTTTATTTAGATATTAATATATATTTGAATAGTTTAAGTTATTTTATGTGAGTAAATAAAATTAAACATCCATGCATGCATGAATCTATTAACTAAGATAGTTAGTTCTTGCATGGATATAAGCTATATAAAGTCATGTATTGTTGAAGAGAAGACACATTCGATTTGAAATAAATATATTATAAACATTATATGTTTTAATTAAAGAAGTGATCTCTTTAATAGCTCTTATCTCTTAGGTGGATTCTTGAGAGTGACGAGTGATTCTATTTTGAGTTGGCATTTGTAATTATCTTCATTAGATCCTATTTATCCGGTGTCACATGGGCGAACTGTGTATCTCTTTGAATTTTCTCCCATAGCTTCCAATGGTACAACGGTACTTACATGAACAATTACTTCGACATTTCTGACATAACGGGCCGAGACTTCGTCGGAAATCATCCGCAAAAGTGTTGTTTTCCTATCATAACAATAAAGCACGGATTTATCATATAATAATATGATATCTCCACCTTTTGCAAGTAAAATCGGATGCAATATCCGTTTACGAGAACCTACTAAGGCTTTGTAATCTATATCAAACTCCATACACCACCAGGTCTTCTTCATGGAGACGCTACTTCTCATCAAGGACCAGATTTCCACACTTGACTTACGTTTATCCATATAAAGACACAAATCCCTTCCCAGTGCAACAAGTCCATATCTATGTTTTGGCAGAACGTTTTGCATACAAGGAGGGGAAGTTACCAATCAAAACTCCTCTTTAGCCAAGTCAAATGCCACAACATTTTTGGATGAAATCCTATAAATAACACCATTCATATAGGTACCCACACCCCCGAACGTCGTCTCCACTCGATACGAAACTGTACCTTTGCCCTCTGATAGACGCATTTATGTGTCTATTTTCATCTCTATTGTGTATATTGTTCGTACCCATTTTTGTATTTATTTTGGTATTTTATCTCTTTGTAGGTGTTTTGGAGAAATAAGCTTTTGCGGCGAAATTGGCTCGAAAAGTGGTTTTTGCGCTCATGGGAAAAAAAATACTAAGGGGCACCCAGATTACTAAGGGGTATCCACTTGCTATTCGCACCCCTGGTCCGGATAAGGGGAGGTCATCCCCTACCTTTTGAATTTTGGAAATTGGCGGGGAAAAAAACCAACGCACAGGCAGATTTAGGGTTGGAGTTTTGATCGATTTTTATGGAGATTAAAGGGCTGAAATTGATTGGGTTTACTCCTTAGGCCCAAACAGGCCTGGTAAAGTCTTTGTATTGAACCCAAATTGGCTATAAATCGAATTATATTAAAACAGAGGCGTTGGAAGTTTACCGAGCTCTGTTATCGGATTTGGGGCAGTTGTAGTCGGAGTTGGGCGTAGAATTTGTTTCTTTATATCCTGTTAGTCCAAAACAGGATTGGTATGCGTCATAGATTCGAAAAAATAGGCATCAATTCTCGGTTCTTGTAAAACAGGGAGAGAGTTATTATCGGGATATTTTCTTGGTTCTATAGATTGGGATTACGTGCAGATAAGAGTATAAGATGCTCTGTTTATTCGATGCCATCATTGGGAGATTCTGGGACGTCAGATTTAGCTCAGAAGACGCGTGCAGAGAAGGTTAGAAGAAATAATCCCGTAACTTGCTGAAAAAGAGAAACGAGAATATTTGTGGATTAACTCGAGAAATTTTGGGTCTGGTGGCTATATATAGGTTGATTCGAGTCATAAAAAAGAAAGGAACACTTTAGGGGAAGTTTAGAACACCACAGAGCCGAGAAATCAAAGTTGAAGAAAACCTGCTGCTGCTGCTGCTGAAGAACACGAAGAACTTCGACCCACACCGAACCGTCGCAGAAGCAGTCTTATATTCAACTACAGAAAGCTGTTATCATTTTTCACCGTCGTTGCTTAATACTTTCAGCGACCATTACTTTCCTTACAAAAAGCTTTCTGTAACTACAGCTCGTCCTTCTTAATAAAAACACCTAATTTGAGCAATGAAATCAACTTTTGAGCATATTTCTAATATGAGGAGCTAAACCCCTTAGCCGAGGCGACGGAGGAAGCCATTGTTTCATGAAAAGTGGTATAATTCTATTTTAATTAATTTTTGCAATTTTTTTATATGATTATTTGCATAGAACGAATATAGAAAAATTGATTTTTATTGAGTAGTTGTGAGTTGTTTTGATGAAACATGCTAGGTTTTAAAACTTGTGATGTTTCATGCTTTGTGATTACAACTATTACTTCAAAAATTTATTAGAGGAAAATATTAGAATCACTTTAAAGAAAAATATTGCATGAATATTGATTAGAGTTTATCAATTAATTGGTCAATGGTGGAATCCAGAGTCTCGGTATTTCTTTATATTTTTGATATAATTTATTTGAATTGTTGAGTTTAATTTAAGTCTAAAAAAAAAAATCCTTCACAAGTTCGAGCAACGAATCTTTTTACCACTACCACTACAAAACACATCAATTTTTGGCGCCGCTGCTGGGGACTTGTTTTTAGGGTTTTAGATTTATTTTTATTTTTATTTACTTTTTTTTTTGTTTTACGTTTTTGAGTATTTGTCTTTTGTCTACAGGTTTTGGAACGTAAAGAAAAAACATTGAGCCAAGGAGTTTGGTGATTTTGTAAAGACTTGGAGCTAAAGATTAAAGCGAAAATAACGGAAAAGAAGACAATTTTGTTTTAGTTATTTTATTTTTAGGTTATTTTTTTTATTTTTTATTTTTTTTAGGGTTTTGTTTATTTTTTTAGAAAAAAGAAAAAAAAATTGTATTAGGGTTTCTTTATTATTTTGTAATTTTTCTTTTCTTTTTTTGGACTTTTTGGACTTTGGACACTATTTTTATTTTTTATTTTTATATACCCTACGGAAGGGTATCCTTAAATATAAAAAAAAACTATTTGATGAGAAGGAGGACAATTACGATATTGTCTCTACACCTTGGGTTCGTACACTGACACAGGAGTCAGTGGCCCGAGTCGACTACAACCGATTCATCCCCCGTCTTGAACGGGAGGTAAGATTCTGAACAATCGCGAATCCTCTATCAGCAAGTTACTGTATTCCTTAAGGTGCATATCTGCTGAGGATCTGAATACGGACAGTTATTTTTCTAGTAAAGGGCAAGGCCTGGCCACACAAGATAAGGGTTTGGATTTCATCACCGTTCTCTTCTTGCCCGCCTAAGGAAAACGATACCGAACGTGAACCCAAGCTTAAAATTTTGACTAGAACGAGACCGATAGGGTAACGAGCTTGTAGGAAAGTCGTTCAAAAGGATCGTATTGGGTATCTTGTTAGCCAAACTCAAAGTTCAGGAAGATTACTGTAAGTCGATTAGAGCCGCCTTATAAACCAGGGAAGCGTTGCCAAAGAGGTGGGGGTATCAAAGCTCCTCTGAGCTTCTCCTACTTCTCTTCGACTTACTTTATTCGGATCGTCCTACGAGGTTTGCTAAAATTGTACCCAGTTGCCTCTTGGAAGAGTAGAAACTGGTCTAGAAACAATCTAAGTGGAGCCATCATGCTTTTTGTTTGCTAGAAATTAATAGGTTTGATTTGGTTGAGTCGACCTTGATTTGTGATTGCTTACCCTTCCAATTTAGGAAATTCTAGAGACGCCTTAGGTAGATTTGTTAAAGAAAAACCTAGCAGTTCTAAGCGTCTCGATTACCTTAATCTAGATAGTCCGATTTTCGGAGAGTCCTGTTTTGAACGTTCTCCTTTTACTGAGGAGAGAATCCCTAATACTCCGATAGTACCAGAAATGGCTACTTTGAAAGCTTTGTTGAATCCGACTAGGACTACTCGTCCCTTGTGTATAAGGTTAGCTGACACAGAAGCCAATTATGAACTTAAACCTGGGACCATACAGATGCTCCCAATCTTTTTAGGGAAAGAAAATGAAAACCCTTATTTCCATGTTAGGGATTTTGAAGAAATTTGCAGTACCCTAAGAATTAGAGGCTTAGATGATGATGCTTTGAAACTTAGGTTATTTCCCTTTTCCCTGAAAGATAAAGCCAAATCGTGGCTGTATAGTTTGACTTCTGAGTCAATCGAAACATATGAACAACTTACATCTGCCTTTTTCAATAAGTTTTTCCCTAGGCATAAAACTTCGTCTATTAGGACGCAAATCTGCACATTCTCACAACAAGAGGGAGAATCTTTGTATAGGTATTTGGAAAGGTTCAATGATTTGTTAACACAATGTCCTCACCATGGTTTAGAAAAGGTTAGGCTAGTTCAGATCCTTTATGAGGGTTTAGATTATTCCACAATATCCACGGTTGAAGCTTTGTGTACAGGTGGGTTTGAGAACCAAACTGTTGATGCGGCAATGGCATTTTTGAATGAAGCCGCCGAAAAGACACAACAATGGGAAAATAGTAGGGAACCCCGGAAAACAATTCTTCTAAACAGAGGGAACGTTAATATGGTAGAAGGAGGCTCTGAATCAGATGCCAAGATTGCAGCGATAGCTAAAAGGTTAGAAGCTCTAGAAATGGGTCACACTAGTGGTAGATTGGAGCCTTTTTTGGGAAGGCCATAGTAATGAAGAGCAAGCCAATGCTCTTTATAATAACACTAGACTCAATAATTGTCATAAATTTGACCCATATTCAGAAACCTATAATCCTGGGTGGAGAAACCATCCGAACCTTTCATGGTCTAAGGGCCAAAATCAAGGTCAGTTTAGTAATTCTAATGCTCCCCCAGGTTTTAGTTATAATAAGAATCCTTCGGGACAAGCTCAATTTCAGAATCAGTCGGATAAGAAAATCCTAAGCCTAGAGGAGTCTCTCGTGTTGTTAACTCAGCAAACTGCAAAATTTCAGCAATCAGTAGAACAAAGTCTACAAGCTAGTAACAAGATAGGACAAGAAAATAGTCAGGCTATTTCCGAGTTAAAAACCCAGGTAGGTCTGATAAATGAGTCTTTGAGAGAAAAAGGTAGGTTTCCTAGTCAAACACAACCAAACCCTAGAGGAGTTCATGAAGTAGGTACAAAACCATTGAATCAATTGAATGCTATTAGAACCCTTAGGAGTGATAGAATTGTAGATAATGAGGTAACCATGCCCGATAGTGAACATACTGTAGTTCACTCCTCAGGATCTCACCCCTCAGGACCACCCATAGCTGAAGGGACCGATAAATTTTCTGATGATATTAATTCGGTCCCTGGGAGGTCTGATTCTGTGCCTAGATCCCCATTTCCCTAGCTATTAGTACCAACAAAGAAGGAATCGAACTTTAATGACATATTGGAGGTTTTTAAGCAAGTTACCATAAACCTTCCTTTATTAGATGCAATTAGGAAAATTCCTGCTTATGCCAAGTTCCTTAAGGATATGTGTACGCGAAAGCGAAAACTTAGCGTCCATAAGAAAGCCTTTTTATCTAGTCATGTAAGTTCAATCATTCAGAACACCACAACTCCAAAGTACAAAGACCCAGGTTCCCCTACCATTGCTTGTACAATAGGTAAATTCCGGGTAGAAAAAGCTTTACTTGACTTAGGAGCCAGTGTGAACTTACGGCCATACCATGTGTATTTACAGCTAGGACTTGGTGAAATGAAACCTACTCAGATGACACTGCAGTTAGCTGATAGGTCCATTAAAATTCCTCGGGGTGTTATCGAGGATGTTCTCATTGAGGTCGACAAGTTTATTTATCCAGTGGATTTTGTTGTACTAGATACCCAACCTGTCCCTGACCTAGAGAACCAGATACCTGTGATTTTAGGTCGCCCATTTTTAGCTACGTCTAATGCGATCATTAACTGTCGAAATGGTGTGATGAATTTGTCTTTTGGCAATTGATGTGATTTCAACTTTGTTGTAGTAATAGGTTCGTAAGACTTGTGAAAGCAATTGATTTTAGACTTATTTAAACTAAAAATAGAGAAAATTTAATTCCAAATTTGATTTAAAGATTGAGAATAACCAAGACACTAGATTCCACTATTACACATGAATGAATAATGGTAAAAATTCCAAAACTCTAATTATTTTTAAAATCTCTTTTTCTTAATTCACAAATGATCAAGCATATTCTCAAACATTAATTGTATCCCTTAAGCATAGATTATCTAACCAAAGTATAACCTATCTAATTGAATCACAACTAATTAGGAAAAATTATGCAAACAATTAAAATTCTACAAAGTAGTGATTAAGTGAATTATAAAATACAAATTAGAGAAAAATAGAATAGTTACCAATTATTCATGCATAAATAGCTTCCTCCGTGCCTTGATTACGCGAGAATTAGCTCATCATTATCATGGAAACATGCTCAAAATTCATCTTTATTAATGCTCAAAAATGGTTCACAAATGATGAAATGGGAGAAAAAATGATAAAAACCGGGTTTTGTAACACTTATATTTGTTACAAAATCAATTGTTACAGAAAACGATAAAGGAATACCGTCACTGGCACTGTTGAAGAACGACGGTCTTTAAGGGTCTTATGTTCTTCGTACCTTCTTCACCAGCAGAAAGCAGCAACTTCCTGTAACCTTTTTTTCTCGATTTTTTTATGCTCTATGGTCTCCCTATTCTCCCTCCTCCTCTCTGCTACTCCACCACACCTTATATACTCCTTCAAACACCAAAATCATGCGTCATAACTCCATATAATCTTCCATTACTCGGCAGTGAATGAAAATCTTCTCGGGAATATTTTCTTCCCTTTCTTCTCTTCTCACGCTGATTTCTCGTGCCAAAATACTCCCAACACATCCAGAAGTGGTCAAACATGCATCAGGTACACGAAAACCTCTCAATTACACACTCAGAACTCGGAATGGAATAACCAAAACCCGAGATACTCTGTCTTCTTCCACGCGAGAATCTAGACAAATTTATCCGAAAAAATAAGCCATACCATACTTGTTAAGACCAGTCACATCATCCCAACAATTTCCAGCCATTGAGTCTCATGAAATCACGTTAAATTCTTGATTCTAAAATCTACCAGTTTACTGCTCCATTTTCCCGGAAAAAACTCAAATTTTGAAATGTAGAGGATGAAGTGCCCTGATCCAAAACACGGGCGCCTTTAACATCTCGGCTGCCTTGGGGGTGCCCTTATCCATTTTGAGGGTGCCTTTAGTAATTTTGGTCGGTGCCTTTAACACTTTTTCTGGGGTATTTCCAACATTTTTTCGGGGTTCCTACGGTGTATTTCTGGGGTGCTTTCGGTGCATTTATGGGGTGTCTTTAGTACTCTATCCTGGGGTGTAAAACACCACTTTTCGAGCCAATTTTGCCGCAAGAGATTATCCCTAGAAAAGACTTAAAACAACTTTATTAGAAATAAAATGAGTCCTAGATAATGTAGTTATGGGTGAAAATGCGTCACACTTACATGCTTATCAGTAATATGACTATGGAAATGAACATTTTCAATGTCAGTAAACTACCTTATGAGCTAGATGACACATGTGTTGAAGAGGTGAACATGATAGAAGCCTTAGTTCAGGAGTCATTACCAAACATTTTGTCTGAAGACCCATTAGAAAGTTGTCTATCCTATTTTGGTTTAGATTTTGACGACGATAGCACTATTGAAGAAGTGAATGCCCTATTAGATTCTACCCCTGTGTTAGACACTAATAGATGGAAAGCTAGGTTCGAACAATTACCAGTTTCTGAGACTACCTTAATTCCTTCTTTAGAAGAGCCTCCTAAGTTGGACCTTAAACCACTACCCGACACTCTAAAGTATGTGTTTTTAGGGCCATCTGAGACTTTACCTGTGATTGTAGCTTCCGATTTGGATAGTGATCAGGAAAGTAGGCTAGTGAATGTACTTCAAGATAATAAGGAAGCTTTAGGGTGGACTATAGCAGACATTAAGGGTATAAGTCCTACTGTGTGTATGCATCAGATTCATTTAGAGGAAGATTCCAAATCTTCTAGGGAGATGCAACGTCGACTGAACACTAACATGAAAGAGGTAGTTCGAAAAGAGGTGCTTAAGTTGTTAGATGCGGGTATTATTTACCCAATTTCGACAGTAAGTGGGTCAGCCCCGTTCAGGTTGTCCCCAAGAAATCAGGTATCACTGTAGTCCAGAATGATAATAACGAATTAATCCCAACCCGAGTGACCACGGGATGGCGTGTCTGTATTGACTATAGGAAATTGAACAAGGTCACAAGGAAGGATCACTTTCCCCTTCCTTTTATCGACCAAATGCTAGAGCGATTAGCTGGACATAGTCATTATTGCTTCTTAGATGGCTACTCCGGATATAATCAGATCGTTGTTGCCCCAGAAGACCAAGAGAAAACCACTTTTACCTGTCCCTTTGGTACCTTTGCGTATAGACGCATGCCTTTCGGGCTTTGTAATGCCCCTGCGACCTTTCAGTGTTGCATGATGAGCATATTTTATGATATGGTAGAACGGTTTTTAGAGGTCTTTATGGATGATTTTTCAGTGTTTGGTTCATCTTTCGATGAGTGCTTGCATCATTTGACATTAATGTTGACTAGGCGTAAGGAAAAGAATTTAGTGCTTAATTGGGGAAAATGACATTTTATGGTTAAATCAGGAATTGTGTTAGGGCACATCGTATCTTCTAAGGGTATAGAGGTAGACAAAGCCAAAGTTGACTTTATTAAGACTTTACAGGTCCCAAAAATCGTAAAAGATGTTAGGTCATTCCTAGGGCATGCAGGATTTTATCGTCGATTCATTAAGGATTTTAGCTTGATTTCTAGACCTCTTTGCAATTTGCTTGCAAAAGATGTTAAGTTTGTCTTTGATGATGCGTGTTTAGAGGCTTTTGAGAAGCTTAAGAATTTACTCACTACCGCACCCATAGTCTAGGAACCTAACTGGAACCTACCCTTTGAGATTATGTGTGATGCTTTAGATTATGCTATAGGCGTTGTGTTAGGACAGCGAGAAAACAAATTACTTCATGTGATTTACTATGCTAGCAAAACTCTGAATGATGCCCAACGGAACTATACAACTACCGAGAAGGAACTGTTAGCCATCGTGTTTGCCTTGGATAAGTTTAGATCCTATCTACTAGATTTTAAGGTCGTAATCTATACCGATCATGATGCTTTGAAATACCTTTTGTCTGAAAAGGATACTAGACCTAGATTGATTAGATGGATCCTATTGTTGCAAGAATTTTCTCTAGACATTAGAGACAGAAAGGGTGCAGAAAATGTAGTAGCGGATCACTTGTCTAGGCTAGTTGTTGATCATTCTAATGATTCTCTTCCTATAAGGGATAGTTTTCCTGATGAACAATTGTTCTCTGTTTCCCAATCACCTTGGTATGCACATATAGTGAATTATCTTGTTACTGGTCGAATGCCTCAACATTGGGGTAAACAAGATCGTTCTAGGTTTTTAGCCAAGGTTAAGCATTTCTTTTGGGACGATCCTTATCTGTTTAAGTATTGTCCAGACCAGATTATTAGGAGATGTATACCTGAGAGTGACCAGTCCAGTATTATCTCCTTTTGTCATGAACATGCATGTGGGGGTCATTTTAGTGCTAAGAAGACTGCTGCTAAGATATTGCAGTGTGGATTTTACTGGCCTTCGTTGTTTAAAGACTCCCATAGTCATTGTGTTTCTTGTGAGCGTTGACAGAGGTTAGGAACCATTTCCCGTAGAAATATGATGCCTTTGAACCCTATTTTAGTGATTGAGGTCTTTGATGTGTGGGGCATTGATTTTATGGGTCCATTTCCTAATTCTTTTGGTTATCTTTACATACTTGTCGCTGTAGACTATGTGTCTAAGTGGGTTGAGGCGGTTCCGTGTAGAACAAATGACCATAGGGTCGTAGTCCAGTTTTTTTAAAGAGAATATACTTACACGTTTCGGTACGCCGCGAGCTATAATTAGTGATGGAGGTTCACACTTTTGTAATAGACCGTTTTCTCTTTTAATGAAACAATATGGTATTACCCATAAAGTAGCTACCCCATATCACCCACAGACTAGTGGTCAGGTAGAGGTTTCCAATAGGGAAATTAAGCGTATTCTAGAGAAAACAGTTAATCCTATTAGGAAAGACTGGTCGTCGAGGCTTACTGATGCCTTATGGGCTTATCGTACTGCGTTTAAGACACCCATTGGAATGTCACCCTATCGTTTAGTTTTTGGCAAGGCATGTCACCTTCCTGTTGAGTTAGAGCATAGAGCCTATTGGGCTATTAAGCAGCTAAACTTTTCACTTGACAAGGCAGGAGCTCACAGAAAGCTCCAGCTCAATGAGTTGGACGAGATTCGTAGAGATGCATACGATAGTGCTAAGGAGTTTAAGAACAAAATGAAACTTGTGCATGATAAGAATATTTTACGAAAGTCATTTTCTCCAGGTCAAAAAGTTCTTCTATATGACACTCGTTTGCATCTATTCCCCGGGAAGTTGCGCTCTCGGTGGACCGGTCCTTTTGTGGTCCGTACTGTTTTTCCTCATGGCGCTATTGAAATTGAGACACCAGACGGTAGTAGTTCTTCAAAGGTTAACCGTCAGAGATTGAAGCCCTTTTTAGAGCCTTTTCCTACAGGTGATGCTGAGGAGGTCCCTCTGGAGGACCCTGTTTACCTTGATTGACCATCGAGGCGATTTGTATGTTGTATATTATTTTTGTAGGTTTTTGATTCCACTTCACCCAGGTACTATCTTTCCGACTTCTCTCTTTACTGACTCCTCATGTTATTTATACTTTTGGTACTGTTCTTGAATTAAAAACATTGAGGACAATGTTAGATTTAAGTTTGGGGGTGGGGTAGAAACTTTTTGTTACTTTTTGTTACAATAAATTAACTCCAGAGTCTAGAAATTTATGCCTATTAAGGATGGCACTAACCAATCTAAGTGGATGGAAGCATTTTGGTTTAGGAGTTGAGGAACCAATCTGACTAGATGGAAACATCTATAAGAGTCTATTCATAAAAGAACGGAGCTCAGGTGTTAGAAACAACATGATAGTTTCACCGTATCTCGGAATCATCTTATTACTTCTGTTTTTATTTTTGCAAATTTTTATGTTGATGTCTGCTGGGTTGAAATAGAGTGATTGAGAAATTAAAAAAAAAAGAAAAAAAAAAAAGACTTGACCAATTAGACCAATCGGAATAAATAACACTTGGATAGCAATATATGTGTGTTCTACCTGTCTCCGTCGCCTAAACAAGCGTGGAATGCAGGATCCACGGGAATTACCATGTAATATGCTGATAAGAAGCATGCGCTTGGATCCAAAAGATCTAATCATGTCGTTAAAAAATAAAATAAATAAAGGTTTATTATAAAGTCGACCACTGGTTCCCTTGTATACGCCAGCTGTGTTGATGTAGATTTAGGATTGTCGACCACTGGTTCCCTTGTATATGCCAGTTGTGTTGATATTAGTCCAGACCAGTATCTCAATCCACTAGGTCATAGGTTCATCTTGGCATTGAAGTCCATTCGCAACCATCTATTTCTATATCCATCTTCTTAATCTATTCAAGTGATTTGTTTGATTCCGGATATTGATGTCCATAGTGCGACTATCTGAGTAGAGCTCTGTCACTTATATATGAATTTTAGTATATTTGAGTGCAAACTCATATACATCAATTGGAATTTCGCATCAGGGTACTTCCTCCCGTAATCAATAAGTATGCCAACCAAGGAGGTTCTTTAGTGCATTCCAAGGTTCTGCGTAGATAGCTAAGGTCTGGAGTAAAGGTTTTGTGGGTACACCTCTGGTAAACCCTCCCGAGACTATAACTCGGCCACTAGGGCCACCTAGGGGTTTAAAGGCTTGTTGCACAAGCTAAGTGCAATCGACGATGCCTGTGACAGTGAGTTAGGATTTTATTTTGTAGTTTTGATTTGCTCGGGACTAGCAAATAATAAGTTTGGGGGTATTTGATAGACACATTTATGTGTCTATTTTCATCTCTATTGTGTATATTGTTCGTACCCATTTTTATATTTATTTTGGTATTTTATCTCTTTGTAGGTGTTTTTGGAGAAATAAGCTTTTGCGGCGAAATTGGCTCGAAAAGTGGTTTTTGCGCTCATGGGAAAAAATTACTAAGGGGCACCCAGATTACTAAGAGGTATCCACTTTCTATTCGCACCCTTGGCCCGGATAAGGGGAGGTCATCCCCTACCTTTTGAATTTTGGAAATTGGCGGGAAAAGAAATCAACTCACAGGCAGATTTAGGGTTGGAGTTTTGATCGATTTTTATGGAGATTAAAGGGCTGAAATTGATTGGGTTTACTCCTTAGGCCTAAACAGGCCTCGTAAAGTCTTTGTATTGAACCCAAATTGGCTAGAAATCGAATTAGATTAAAACAGAGGCGTTGGAAGTTTACCGAGCTCTGTTATCGGATTTGGGGCAGTTGTAGTCGGAGTTGTCCGTAGAATTTGTTTCATGTTATCCTGTTAGTCCAAAACAGGATTGGTATGCGTCATAGATTCGAAAAAATAGGCATCAATTCTCGGTTCTTGTAAAACAGGGTGAGAGTTATTATCGGGATATTTTCTTGGTTCTATAGATTGGGATTACGTGCAGATAAGAGTATAAGATGCTCTATTTATTCGATGCCATCATTGGGAGATTCTGGGACGTCAGATTTAGCTCAGAAGACGCGTGCAGAGAAGGTTAGAAGAAATAATCCCGTAACTTGCTGAAAAAGAGAAACGAGAATATTTGTGGATTAAATCGAGAAATTTTGGGTCTGGTGGCTATATATAGGTTGATTCGAGTCATAAAAAAGAAAGGAACACTTTAGGGGAAGTTTAGAACACCATAGAGCCGAGAAATCAAAGTTGAAGAAAACCTGCTGCTGCTGAAGAACACGAAAAACTTCGACCCACACCGAACCGTCGCAGAAGCAGTCTTATATTCAACTACAGAAAGCTGTTATCGTTTTTCACTGTCGTTGCTTAATACTTTCAGCGACCATTACTTTCCTTACAAAAAGCTTTCTGTAACTACAACTCGTCCTTCTTAATAAAAACACCTAATTTGAGCAATGAAATCAACTTTTGAGCATATTTCTAATATGAGGAGCTAAACCCCTTAGCCGAGGCGACGGAGGAAGCCATTGTTTCATGAAAAGTGGTATAATTCTATTTTAATTAATTTTTGCAATTTTTTTATATGATTATTTGCATAGAACGAATATAGAAAAATTGATTTTTATTGAGTAGTTGTGAGTTGTTTTGATGGAACATGCTAGGTTTTAAAACTTGTGATGTTTCATGCTTTGTGATTACAACTATTACTTCAAAAATTTATTAGAGGCAAATATTAGAATCACTTTAAAGAAAAATATTGCATGAATATTAATTAGAGTTTATCAATTAATTGGTCAATGGTGGAATCCAGAGTCTCGGTATTTCTTTATATTTTTGATATAATTTATTTGAATTGTTGAGTTTAATTTAAGTCTAAAAAAAAATCCTTCACAAGTTCGAGCAACGAATCTTTTTACCACTACAACTACAAAGCACATCACCCTCCACCCACAACCACTTCCAAGTGTGTACACTTCGACATTTCCTTCCGCGTATTTGACGTAATGGATTCTGACAACCTTGTACTCATTGATCGACTTAACATAACCAAATCCGCATGCTGTACGGTCATACATGTTAACCTTTCTTTTAGTTATACGAATAGAAACCGGATCGATGTCATCTTTCTTTACAACTAGTTTAGGAAGATGAACATATTCTCTGGTAAGGGATTACAAATATAGATGGGATCTATAATGAAATTGTGGCGTTTAAATGCACAAACCAAACCATTGCAGGAGACAACTAAGTGTTTAGAATAAGGTTTATGGAGCATAGGAGTATGATAGATCCTTTTCAGATTTTCACTGTAGATGTATTTCTCATCAATGTTAATCCTGTCACTTAGTTGTCTTCCATGGAAAAGTAAAGTTTTGTGGATACCGCGACCGTTAATGCAACAAGCAAAAAAGAGATATGACTCCACCTTAGCAGCTAGAATGAGAGTCGCTCATGTTTTACAAACTAATTTGCACTTTAGAATGGATTCAACTGGAACCCGAGAAAAGATATCTAGTACAATATCCGAGGGAAGAGACTCCATAGATCCTCGTACTAATGACACAAATCAAAAACCAAAAAGTTCAATGAATAAATTTGTAAAAATGACCAAAAATATGATGGATTTCCATATATCTTACCAGTTCTATAACAAATACAAATAGTTGACCAAAACTAGGTGTGTATTTTGATAATGGCTAAGATACCCTTTATATGTTGGGTGTCCGGACACGGGTGTTGATTAGGAAAACCAATAATTAGTAATTAAAAATCAATACTGTATTGAAATCAATGAGAAAACTAGGTCGAGATTTTAAATCATGACCAATTCTTTCTCCAAGTTTTTATTCTCACTGAACCAAGGTTTACGCCGGCAAATTGAGGTACTGTGAGTGATAGATTTGGTGGGTTTCGCTGAAGGGTGAAGACAGGATGTGAAGTTGTGACGGAGTTCGTGTTCGAATTTGTAGGAAATTTGGGTGAAATTTGATGCCGACAGAACAACCAAGAAGAAAAGCTTTGCTGCCGTTCAAATTGTGTATTGGATGACTGAGATTTTACAGGTTTCAGTACTCAATGTATACTTTTTAATCTCATATCATACCAATTTTCGATGGATTTTTTATTAAAATTTTGATATTTAAGATGGGTTCTTCATCTACATCGAATAGAAATGTATATTTCATTCATTGATTCATTCATTGCCCGTTTATGTTAAAGAATTGATTGTTGTTGGTGTTGCTGGTGCCTTTGCTAAAACCAAAATTGCCCCATTGGAACGCATTCTCTTGCAGGTAATTAGGTCAATTAAGATTTTTGTGTAATTGTTGATTTGAAAAAAATATGATCTTTTTATTAATTTTTGGGGATTTTATAGACTAGAAAAAAAGGGTTTCATTCAATTGGTGTGTATCAATCTATGGAGAAGTTATTGAAGCATGAGAGTGTCTTTGAATTCTATAAGTAGGTCATAATGTGCTACATTGCTTTATGAATTCTTTTATGATTTCTTTACATTGGTTTTTGCCGGAAAGTGAAGTTTTTAATTCAAAGGATTCCTTGTTTGTGGTCTAAATCATAGGAAACAGTGCTAGCGTTTTTCGGGTAGTTTCGTATTCAACATTACATTTCATGACATACGAGAAATATCGATTTTGGATCTTGAATAACTATCCTGCAATGGGTACAGGTGCTGTTGTTGATCTTTTAGCGGGTTCTGTAGCCGGTGGAACTGCCGTTTTGTTTGCTTACCCGTTAGATTTTAGCTCGAACCAAGCTTGCTTATCAGGTAACCACGACTAAAAACTAGTGCTTTTGCAGCATATGATGTTTACCATAATCTTTTTTGTCGTACTTTTGTAGGTTACGAGTCCTAAAGAGAATATAGGGCATGGTTTGCATGGTTTACATTCTCTGCCTGATCATTGTGGGTTAAAAGATGTCTTTAAGAGTGTATACATGGAAGGTTGGAATGAGTGTGCTGTATCGAGGTGTAGGTATGTGTATAACAATTTTTATGATACTGAGTTAAGTTTCAACTGTTTATTCTGCAAATTTTCTGCTAAACATGGAAAGAAATTAGGTAGAAGTGGCAATACCTATTGTTTGAGCATGTATCTTCCATGTATTTGTCACAATTATTACTCTTCAATGGATGAGGAGACACTAGGGTTTCAATACTTCCTTGTCGCCTTAACAATTTAAATGTGACAACATAGGGTGTTAATGATGTGAAATCACGGTAAGTATTTTTGTAAAATGGCAAGTGAGTAACGATATTACGTCTTCAACAGGTCCTACACTTGTTGGAATCCACCCTTATGCTGGTTTGAAGTGTTACATATATGAGGAACTCAATGGACGGGTCCTTGAAGAGCACCAGAATTCTGTTATGTTGTGTCTATCTTGTGGGGATTTAACTGGGTTGTTTGGACAGACATTTACATACCCACTAATTTTGTAACTCTTTATGTCGTTAGGAGACGATGCAGGTAACTCTTTTTGTGAGTCCACAAATTCTGTAAGTCAGTTGCTAAACCTTTGAATTAGCTTGGGAAGGTAGGAGTTTGCAAGCTCTTGCCTTGATTATTTCAGGTTCAGAGTCCGCAACAAGGTGGTCCTGGAATAGAGAGTTCAAAATGCATGCATATGTTTTATATGAAACCATCACTAAACATTCGCTTAGTGTGAAGTTAGATTTGATCCTGATGCTTTACTTCAAGGTCGTCCAAAAGGATTAAGCATGTAGCATGAGAATGAGTAGTGTGTCTGAGTTGAGAAGCTGTGCAGGTTAACTGCACAGAATAAGAAATGTGTCTGAGTTATGAAGTGAGTGTTTACTGCTTTTACTTCATTATCCAAGTTATGCTTTGTGTGAGTGAATAGTTCCTGGTGCTCTACTAAGAACTCTAGTGTTTTGAATAATGCAAGGAAACAATCTATCTTGCTCCTATGTTGTTGTGCTTTCATTTGCTGCTCTCAACTGTTCTCTTATGTCATGGTATTTGCAAGACAATAGTGTTGGCAACTACTTCTTTTACTTCTTGTGCTGGTTAGAGTGATGCTACAACTATATTTCTGTGTGTCGAGCTGCCTGGAGTGCTGAATTTTAGCATGCTAATGTTTTGAAAGAACTTTCAGCTTATTTCTGTGTGTCTAGCTGCCTGGAGTGCTGAATTCTAGCATGCTATATAAACCCAAACAATATTTGAATTCTTGAAATGTTTGTCTTTTTACAGGTTACCGATGCAATGTTGGCTCAAGTAGGCTATGTTTATCCTGAAAATGCTCCTCCCACGAAAGAGGCATACTACTACAGGACTATCTTTGAGAAGTTTTCCCTAAGGTGAACTTTCCCTTTTCTCTTACATTTTTGTATCGTTTGCTTATGATGTGACGTCAATTGGTTTTTTTTGTTTAATTTTTTTTTTTACAGTGGTGTGGCTTGCCACATTATTGTCTTTTGACATGATTCTTTCTCCCTTCTTTCCCTTTTTGTGGTCTTCTTATAGTCTTGCGTGTTTTTATTTTGTATCTTACTGATACTGTTTTTTCTTAAATGTATAAAACTTAGGCCATGAAGTCTTATGTTTGGCTACAAACTTCTGATGGTTCAAATATAAGTTGTGCAAAGTATCTTCACAGAACATTGTGTGCAGACTTTCTCCACAGCATACAGGGGTCCCAATTTTTATGGTTTATCCATCTCAATTGTTGCTGTCAGAGTATGGATTTTTCCTCTTATCAGGTGCCATACCTCTTGTGTTCTGCTGCAATTGATTTGATCATGCTAAGTACTGTTGGCATTAAAGCTTCTACACCAAATAGTCCACTACAGTCAGCCTTGGTTTGCATCTTACCTTCTATCTGCTACAATCCCTACTGCAAGGTTTATTTTTTAGTTCCTAGTCTTCTGCAGCTTGGTGTTTGCTTATCTACTTCTTAGCTGTCACTGTTATTCATTTTGAGTGCTCCTACATCAACAATTACAGCTTTTTCTACATCTATTGTTCCTATTTCTATCTTTTTTGATGTGTGTTGTATTTAGATTGAGTTCTGTAATGGGAAGCGTGTCGAAGTTGACATGTAAACAACCGTCATTGAATATCTCAGCCAGAAACAACCATATAGACTACCAATTTCCCATGCTCTCTTACATTACTAGAGATATTGAGATATTCAATGACGATTGTTTCTTTTTCAATTTGTATTTTGTGTTTCTCAAACAATTTGTATTTATTGCAGAAGTAAATATTACAATTTACAGTATTATTACATGGTTCAAATGCATAGTTGATTTTTCAAACACAGCAACCTCTTCCAAACAGAGCCAGTATTACTATAAACATTGCTACAAAAATATCCAGACGAATTTGAATTTCCTGCAGCTCTTAAAAGTTAGGATCTTCGTTGCATGTGGAAGACTTGGCCGATCCCTGTACTTGGTCAATCTTGACGTTCGAATAGAGAAGGGTATCTCTTGTGATTTGGCATATTGACTAGAAAGAACATCTACAAAACAAAACGCGGCAGAAGTAATCAATATCATGTTCGCAGTAACATCTATCACATTCGAGATATGAATTTAACACTTCAATAGGAGCTAACAAGGATCTTTGTTAGTTTTCAAGGAGGTTACTGTTCTATAAAGATCATGAAACCCTGTCAATAATCAAGTAACTAAAGCATAAACATAGACGTTCATCTATGCTTGGTTACTAGAATAGATCTGTCAAGCAAATTACTCCGATTTTTATTTCATTAGCCTTGTTAACTTAATATACGCCTTTACCGGAATATCATTGCCAGACCATAGTAACCATACATTTCATCATCTTCACGTACTTCCTTGGACTGAACTCTTACCAAAAAAGGAGTGAGCCATGAATGTTATTGCAACACTGGATAACAACAACAATATGCAGGCTAACAAATTCATTCAATTAACCTTCCAACTTCCCATTTCCAACAACTTCAACACAAGTTAAAAAACCAAATTTTCCCCTAAACACTTCAACTCTTACAACCAACATTGTTAAATTTCCCTAATCAAGTCTAACACTAACAATCAAACACACAAAATGGTCAAAATGCAGGATAGAAATTTCAGACCCTTTCGTTCAAAAAACTCGTCTTTAGGTTCCAATCTCTCATGTTTAACAAGTATGAGCTACAACACTGATAAAAATCGAAACTTCTAGTTGATAATTCTCTTAAAATATCGAAACTTTAACGCAAAACCATGTAAAAACTAGAACAAAATTAGGGCAAAATACAGCAGCCGCAAAAGACATCCCAAGTGGAAGAGTTGATTTTAACAGAATAATTCCTGTGATCCAAGCAAGGGTCCGTCTGACCAAAAGAATCTCCACAATAAGAGTTGGACTAGCTGTGGAGGCTTTCTCTTCCAACAACCTGGAGATGACTCGTACAATTTGACCTGTCCAAATGAAACATTGCACATACTGCTGAGCTACAACCAAAGGGCATGATGGACAAAATATATAAGGAACAATGGAAGGAAACAATTCAATTTCTTTCAGAATTTGCAGCCCACAAATGAGCTTAATAATGTTCCATAAATAGCGGAACTGGTTGTTATAAAAGAGTATTCACTGGTTATGAACAAAGCTTAACTTTATAAATAGTTCTGCTAATCAAGGGTGGTCATTTCAAAACACCTTGAAGGCATCAAAGGTAGGATCCGAAAAGGAACGACATAACTATCACGATTTTCAAGAATTAAAGCAGTTATTGACCTTGGTACGCCCCTTGTAATGGGTCGAATATCATTTCTAGCGTCATCTGAAAGAGCTCCATTCCTTGTTGAGCAACACCATCAGGTCCATATTGCTCCTGCAAAAGCTGTAGTATAGTAAGATACGTTTATCCATGAGATTTTTCCAACAGGACCGCATAGAGGGATAAGAAAGAAAGAGTTCTAAAAACAAATTAAACCTGATTAAACAGCTTCTTCATTGTTTTTCTTCTTTTGAAGCCTTGTCACACCATTTACTGGGGGAGGCTCATATGTAACATCATTCCAACCTCATTCCAACACATACTGTTCCTGCCTGCATCTAACCCTTGCACACACCCATCTCTCACAACAAGGTCACCAGAACCAACACCAAACTGCAGCTGCAATCAGCACCAATACCAGCTCCATAACCTGTAAAACCTAACATTCATCTAACCCATTTCAATGAACTTCAACAGAAGCAACACAAACATCACCATCTACTGCAACTTCAACTTCAACTTCAGCTACACCTCTGCAACCTCCACCTCAACTGCAACCCAACATTTCAATCTTAAACTGCCTGTGTAACAATCAAAATCACCACTATCAAATTCATATAAAACCCTGTGTATTCCTTCCAGACATCCTTCACAAAGATCTACAACATACAATTGAAATTCAAAAAAAAAAAATATATATCAATTAACAGTAATCTATCCAAACGCGTAAAATCCATGGTTTTTGTACAAGAAATCAACAGAAAAAAGGTGAAATTACAGAAAATTACCCGATATTCATCAGCACCAACATTTCTTCGGATTCAAACAAAGTCCTAACCTGTCTGTTCCATCTCTTCCATTTTACCTGAACATCAACCATTCCATCTAACCAGCAACACCAACTCGAAATCAGGTTCGAGCTTCTGCGAAGCTTGAGCTTCAATTCCTCATATGCAATTTGAATTTCACCAATATCCTAATTTCTTCATCATAATAACCACCACCATCAGATCTTGATTTCTCATCAGTTCAATCTTCTCAAACCCCTAAAATCCAGTGAACCCATCTCTGTAACAGCAACATCACCTGCTCAACCACAACGAACCACTCTGCACTTCAAGATGATAGAAGGTGGTGTTAATACGAGTATGTGATTCAGAACCAGAAGAAAAGGTAAATCCGATGATAGAAGTTAGGGTTTAGGGGATGAGTTCAAGATGAAGTAAAATAGAGAAATCAGAGATGAAATTAAGGGTTTCTACTTGAACTAAAGCTAGGGTTTGTGAGGATTCAGTATAAAATCGAAAAGAGAATCAAGGATTTGGGAAATCAGTGAATTAGGGTTTCGTGGAATTGTTCAGAGAATATGTAGAAGATGAAATTGAGAGTCTTTGCGGAAGATTAGAGACGGATTCTGTTGATCTCAACTTCAATAAACCACAAAATCAACTAAAACCATGTCTTCTGAACTTCTCGATCTCAGATTGAGTTAGGGTTTTTTTTTCTTCTGAGGGAGACGCAAGGTTAGAGAGAGGGACGAAGATACGAGAGGAAACTAAGGTGAAGTGAGAGAATTTTTTTTCTTTTTTTTATGTGTACAAATATTTGAACGGTGATGAAAGGGGATGAAAGGTGGTCATACGGATTACGGATATTTTTGGACGGTAGAGCTTTGACTAGGGATTGTCATACTATCAAAACAAGTGTGTTTTCTTCGTGCTTTTGTGCTTTCTCGTTGTGTTTTCGGTTTGAATTTCGTCTAGTCATATAGGTAATGAAGTAATTTCGACTAGTCATACAGGTCATGAAGTAGCTTTAGTTCATACTAGTAGCTCCGGGAGGGTTCTGACTTCGAACTTAGCATTATATATCATCGAAATCGATAAATATGAAGATCAGTGTCGATTCGAACTTCAAATGTGGTATAACGGCATTCAAACTATGAACCAAGAAGCTCCGGGAGGGTTCTAACTTCAAACTTAGCATGATATATCATCGAAATCGACAAATATGAAGCTCAATGTCGATTCGAACTTCAAATGTGGAATAACGACATACAAACTATGAAACAAGAAGTTCTGGGAGGGTTCTGACTTCAAACTTAGCATGATATATCATCGAAATCGATAAATATGAAGCTCAGTGTCGATTCGATCTTCAAATGTGGTATAACGGTATTCAAACTATGAACCAAGAAGCTCTGGGAGGGTTCTGACTTCAAACTTAGCATGATATATCATCGAAATCAATAAATATGAAGATCACTGTCGATACGAACTTCAAATGTGGTATAATGGCATACAAACTATGAACCAAGAATCTCCGTGAGGGTTCTGACTTCAAACTTAGCATGATATATCATCGAAATCGATAAATATGAAGATCAGTGTCGATTCGAACTTCAAATGTGGTATAACGACATTCAAACTATGAACCAAGAAGCTCCGGGAGGGTTCTGACTTCAAACTTAGCATGATACATCATCGAAATCGACAAACATGAAGCTCAGTGTCGATTCGAACTTCAAAAGTTGTATAATGGCATACAAACTATGAACTAAGAAGCTCCGGGAGGGTTCTGACTTCAAACTTAACATGATATATCATCGAAATCGATAAATATGAAGCTCATCAGTGTCGATTTGAACTTCAAATGTGGTATAACGGCATACAAACTATGAACCAAGAAGCTCCGGGAGGGTTCTGACTTCAAACTTTGTAAAAACAATGAATCCAACCATTCATAGGTAGGATTCCATCGGAATATTCTCCGAAACCTTAAACAAACCCTTTTCTGGTGACTTCGAGAAAGAAAATGGCTCCGAGCTCGAAACCTGAACGGGAGTGGACTACTATAAGTCGGAAACTTCGTAAGAACTATGAATCCGACCATTTACAGGTATGATTCAATCGGAATATTCTCTGAAACCTTAAACAAACCCTTTTCTGGCGAGTTCAAGAAAGAAAGTTGCTCCGAGCTCGAAACCTAACCGGGAGTGGACTACTATAAGTCGGAAACTTCATAAGAATGATGAATTCGACCATTTACTGGTAAGATTCCATCAAAATATTCTCCGAAACCTTAAACGGACCCTTTTCTGGCGACTTCGAGAAAGAAAATGGCTCTCATCTCGAAACCTGGACGGGAGTGGACTACTATAAGTCGGAAACTTCGTAAGAATAATAAATCCGACCATTTACAGGTAAGATTCCATCGGAATATTCTCTGAAACCTTAAACAAACCCTTTTCTAGCGACTTCCAGAAAGAAAGTGGCTCCCAGCTCGAAACCTGGATGAGAGTGGACTACTATAAGTCGGAAACTTGGTAAGAACGATGAATCCATCCATTTACAGGTAATATTCCATTGGAATATTCTCCAAAACCTTAAAAAACCTTATTCTGGCATATTTTATGCATAACGTGGCTCCGAGATCGAAACCTGGCCAGGAGCGGACCGCTATAAGTCAGAAACTTGGTAAGAACGATGAATCCATCCATTTACAGGTAAGATTCCTTTGGAATATTCCCCGAAACCTTAAACAAACCCTATTCTGGCATATTGTATGCATATCATGGCTCTGAGATCGAAACCTGGCTGTGAATGGACTACAATAAGTCGAAAACTTGGGAAGAACGATGAATCCATCCATTTATAGGTAAGATTCCTTCGGAATATTCCCCAAAACTTTAAACAAACCATGTTCTTGCATATTGTATGCATACCCTGGCTTCGAGATAGAAACCTGGCCATGAGTGGACTACTATAAGTCAGAGACTTGGTAAGCACGATGAATCCATCCATTTACAAGTAAGATTCCTTTGGAATATTCCCCGAAACCTTAAACAAACCCTATTCTGGCATATTGTATGCATACCCTGGCTCCGAGATCGAAACATGGCCGTGAGTGGACTACTGTAAGTAGGAAACTTGGTAAGAACGATGAATCCATCCATTTACAGGTAAGATTCCTTTGGAATATTCCCCGAAACCTTAAAATTTTACGCTCGTAGCAAATCCAAAAATATTGGGAGTAATTATAGGAATCATATTAGTCTGAGGTTAATCAGATAGCATATTACATGAAATCAAAAAAATACGAGGAATCATAAGTCGTCTTAGATCGGATTCCTAAATATAACGATGAACCATAAAATTTTACAATACTACATCTTTCGTGAATCAGAACGTACACCAGAGGTCTATATCTTGCAATGTGAACTGGAATATCCCTCGTGTTGTTTTCAATCAACTGGAATTTCTATACCATGTCTCTAAATCTACTAGCGAACAACAAAATCTGCAGTGTTACATCTCCCATGTATCATATTGCACACCGGAGATCTACTAATGTACATAGTCAGTCCTTGCTAAAGCTTATATAAGCATTTTCATAATGTGGACGAATATTGTTCACATGTGTTATTGCAACTACATATGCTTATGTAGTCATTATTCTTCACGTGAACGAGTCTTGCATACGGGTCATTTGTTGCATAAACTTTTTGTAGGCCTTTTAAGAATCCTTTGATATGATTCATATAGCTCTCTGGTAAGCTGAGTTTGTATTCTAGATAGCTAAATCCACTAAGGAACCATGTTAAAATATGATATTTTACCTAAAACAAGTAAATCTCAGAATGACGGGCAGAGATCTCATCAATTAGATCATGTGCTGGCTCCATCTCACGATATAGGGGATGCTGGAGTCGACTAGGTCATTAATCAGAATATTATCAAAATTGGTACATTTAGTGCTCCATTGGAAATTCTTACTCAATCGACTATGTCGTTAAGCAGAATATAACTAACATTAATACATTTAGGGTTTTATTGCCGATTCCTACTCAATAGACTAGGTTATTATTAAGAAGAATATATACAATATCGGTACATTTAGTATTCTAATGAAGATTCTTAGAAACGTCAGACTAATAGGTAAGATGCCTTTATTTAGTCCATATTCATCGGATTATTTCGATATCCTTTGAGATCGTCAAAAGTATACATTCCTCGAATTTATAAGATATATACAAATATTATTTTCAATAAAAATGCAAACAATATGTATTTTCATTCATAAGGGTGTTGGAGCCCAGCTTGTCGCCAGGCTTCCAACTAGCTTCTTGTAAAGACTCTCTTGTTACATTTATCAAATAAAAGAACAACAATAATAACGTTTAGCAATGAGGGGCGGAGACTAGATTTCCGCGAGGCGCAAGCTCAGTAATGGCATACTAGCACTACAAATATGTAGTTCCCATAAAAAAAGAAAGTATGTATTTTGACAAAAAATTATTATCAATAAAAATAAAAATAATATGTATTCAATCATAATAGGTTTCTAGACTGCTTATAACGTTGGGTAATATGGTCATTTTCACATTACTGGTAATATTTGTTGCTCTTATTCTGATAAGAGTAATATGGTCATTCTCTCGGTCACCGAAAATATTTTATTGTACTTATTCCTGTAAGGGTAGTCTGGTCATTTCCACAATCCAGAATATTTGTTGCATTTGTTCTGTTATGGGTAATATAATCATTTTTTATTTGATGAAAATAATAAAATCTGCAATTGCGATGAAAATGACCATGTAAACAAAAGTTGTTCACATGAAGAAAAATTCCAACATAAAAATATGTTGTTGGGGAGAAAACATGTGAACAAACATTGTGAAAATTATTAAAATGCCCTGGACACACTAGCTAGATAACCATTGCGAATAATTTGACGAGGTACAATTTGTAAAAAGGACAATGGTCCAGACTCCAGTGACTTCCTCAACCTCATATACTCTTACTCCATAAAGTCACGGATCACTATCTGTATGACTAGATATAATTAAATGGTATCCGTTGATAGATTTCAATCACACGGCCAACTTCTCTTTATCAAAATTTTCAAAGAAAAAAATCAATTTTTCTCTCGCACTTTAACTCCATAATAGAGGAGCATGATCCGTATGAAATTTGTTTGACCAAATAGCAAACCATTTTTTTTAATCCAATGGACAATAATGCAAGCACAAGACTCTCACGGATTTGCATTACATCCAACGAGTGCCACATCTCCTAGATTTTTTTGGCGCTTAGTTTTTTTTGGGAACCAAATTTTCCTCCCATTTGACCACCAAAATTTCATCACCTATTCCCAAAATTACATTTTGTCTCGTGTCACAACAAGAAAATTTTTATTTTTATTTTCTTTTCGACTTTTCACAAACACAACTCTCAAGGTTCCCTTTTTATTTCTTCTGTATCTCTCTCCTCAAAACTCTTCGCCATTTCGTCTTCAGTAAAAAGAAAAAAATGAAGAAAAATCCCCTTCCATTCTCTTAGTATTACCCCCAGTTTGCTCGAGGCGGCTGTCTCTGTAAAATCTCATTAATTTTTCCCTCCCGATCTCCGAATTCTTCAAATTAGGGTTTCACTTTTCACTCAAAATAATCATTTTCTAGGGTTTAATCAATCCTTCAGATTACTCAAATTTATTTAGAGTTTGTCAGGGGGGGTCTTGATTTTGTACTAATTGTAATGATAAACCTTAAATGGGAGTATTCTTTCTTAGGGTTTCGTTCAGATTGAAGATTCAAACATGAATTTCTGAAGATTTGTCACCATGGGTATCTCTTTTTACTAAAGATTCGAACACGAATTACAGGGTTTTGTTACTTATCTTAACTTGAATTCTGCGGTAAATTCTTTTATTGATTTGTGTGGTTTATTTGTATCTGATTTGATTCTCCAATTTCTATCTAATTACAGTCTATTTTAGATTTCTTCTATTGTCTCAGCTATTTATTTTGGATCTGATTTCATTCTTATTTACTTTGCATTCAGGTATACTGACAATAAAAAGTATCTTCAATTTGCAAATCTATTGTTTTTCTGATGTGTTGGTATGATTTTAATGTTGGGTTTTTAGGGTGTGAGAAGGTATTGACTGTTCGGATCCGGGTCGATACAGAAGAACACCACCAAGCTGGCTGAAGATTTCTTCTCCTGATGTAAGTAAAATAAACCAAACCCCTTTAGTTTAATGTACTTTTTTTTTAAAACTGTTAATTGATGGCGATGGTTTTTTGGGTTTGATTTTACAGGTTGAAGATAACATTTGTAAGTTCTCAAAGAACAGCTTCACTCCATCTCAGATTGGTGTCATTCTAAGGGATTCATATGGTATTGCTCAAGTTAAGAGTGTTACTTGAAGCAAGATCTTGCGTATTCTTAAGACTCATGGTATGACCATCAGTATTATATTTTGGGTTGTTGGACTTAGATATTTGTTTTAAGATTTCCTTACTCTTTATGAATTTGACTTTAATTTCCACATTCAATATAGCTTCTTTGAGTTTATATTGAATTCTTGTTTGTTTCAATTATAGGCAGAAGAAAGTAATATTGGATTAGTGTTCTTCATTGATAGTACTAGTCAGAAATTTCTGCGCTCATCAGATCTCACCTTTCAGGTATACAATTTTAGTCTAATTGTACTCCCAAATTAATTTAATGCACCAAACTTAGTTGTGTTTTGCTAGGTTATGAGATCTAATGTTTTTATCTCCCTATTTCGAGGTTTGATAGGTGATAAGAAGATCAAGATTACTGTCAAGGAATCCCGTGGAACGTTCTGTTGAGTAGTATTGATTTCAATGTGCTTCTCATGTGATAACTTGAGTAGTTTTAGTATTTTATATAGTGAGTCAATTTTACTTTCCGTAGCCTTATTTGTCTTGCTTGGTTTTGCGCCACCTGCTTCACTTACAGCTGAAAGTTCAATTACGGTTAGAGGAATTATGATACTTGATAAGCACGTAAGTGTGATGCATTTTCACCCATAACTACATTATCTAGGACTCATTTTATTTCTAATAAAGTTGTTTTAAGTCTTTTCTAGGGAATAAGCTCTTGCGGCAAAATTGGCTCGAAAAGTGGTGTTTTACACCCCAGGATAGAGTACTAAAGTCACCCCAGAAATGCACCGGAAGCACCCCAAAAATGTGTCGGAGGAACCCCGTAAAAATTACTATCTACGCCCAAATTACTATTTGCACCCCATAAGACAAGTGCTAAAGGGACACCCGTGAAGGATTAGGGGGAGGACATCTTCTTCTCAAATTCAAAAAATGAATTTTGGCGGGAAAATATTTTCATTAACAGCAGAATTTCGATCGGATGTTTGGACGTGATTTAGTGAGATTCAATCCCTGAAACTTAGTGGGTAGACGTGATATGACTATAGAAAGCTAGTATGGGTGATTTTATCGATCAAATTTGGCTGGATAACTTCGTTTAATCCAAACAGGGAGTTGGAGGAAAAACATGAGCTTACACGAGTTGTGAGAAATTTAAACGTGTACTGCACGTGCTTGGAAGACTTAATCGATATTCTGGAGCGTGAAGAAGGTATAGAAGGAAAGAAATACAGCTGCATGCGCGTGGAAGATCAAAAAATGGAAATTTTGGCCGTGGAGAATAATATTGATAAATGAAGATTATTTGGGAGATATGGCCTAATTAAATGAGGATTAGGAGTATGAATAGATTGCTCCAGGTACAAGGACGTGGTGTCGAGAGTTTGGGGAAGTTTTGGAGGCTACGGAGCGAAGAAATCACGAGTTGCAGGAAAAGTTTTCTGCTGCTGCAACTCAAGAACACGAAGAACAAAATCCCGTAAAGGAAAGTCGTTGAAAACTGTCGCTTAATTGCGGCAGTTCCCAACTCCTTTCCAGCGACTGTGCAACAGTGTTTACAACACTTGTCTTTTATCGTTCATTTTGTGACGATTTTTGTGCGTCGCAAAATCCTGTTCTACACCATTTTCTCTTTATTTCATCTTTGTAAACCATTTTTGAGCCTAAATAAATATTATGAGAGCACGTTTACTATGATGAGCTAAACCCCAAAATTGGGGCGATGGAGGAAGACTTATTTCACACTTGGGTAATTATATTTAATTCTTTTCATGACTTTTGCACTAATTTTAATTGAAATTATGATTTGATTTAATTAGTTGTCATTTGATTAGATGGGTCATGCTTAGCTTAGGTGATTTGATGTCCCATGCTTAACATTTACATCTAATATTTTGAGAATTTATCTTGGAAAAAATAAGAGTCACTTTATTTTATATTTTTATTGAGCTATAATTGTTGAAAGAATTATTATTTGAACCTTAAGAAATGAATTTGGTGGAATCCTAAGCCCTAGTACCTCTCGCCCACTTTGTTAATATTTTTGTATATAATTTTTATTAAATTTAAAAACTCGAATCTTCACAAGTCTTAGAGTTCGAATCATTTTTACTACAACTTCAAAATCATATCAATACTTCACTCGAATCAACAATTCATGTGCTTTAGGTGATTTTAGGATTAAGGACATGTACAAGCATATGAATGATGGTTATGGATTGAAGGCTCCTCTTATTGCCGAGGATGTTTATGATATAATCATGAAAGTAATTCTGTCTGATTGATTAGTCGATTTGTTTATGTTTCTTTTGTTATGGGTAAATGTCTATTTCATTGTATGTTCATGAATTATGATATCTTTTTGTTTTCAATATGGTCTCATGTATCCCATGATATAATTTAGAACTGTTTTCATTTTTTTGGGAACAAAAACCCCTAATCCAAAACTATTTTTGCTTGCTAAGTATGTAAAAGTTTAATCAACTTAAAGGTTTAGTTTAATGAGGTCTCTAGCCTAATGTGTTTGTTAATTCAGCATAATCTATTTGCTTTTTTTTCATTTTTTCTTTTTTAAGAGTAAATTCCATTTTATTTTTAAATTTTAAGCATGATGGGTTAATCTGTTCATGAACTATGATTTTGTTATGTCTGTATATGGTCCATTTTATCCCACGATATAAAGTGAACTTGTTTTCATTTAAAGTTTAAACCCATTTTCTGGAAAGAAAAAGCATGACCTAACGAAAGCTATATTCCTTGTTTAATTTTTCAAAATAAGATGAAGGTTTGAACACTCTTTTGAAGACCCAAATTGGAAAGTGTATTGTTAGGATAAGTTTGTAAGGGTTTAATCCCCTTGAAGGTTGAATTCTTTCATTATGTCGCTCTTTTTAATGAAGAGTGATTGTGCAGCTTTTTTTTTTCTCCAGTTTAATCTGGCAACTAAATGATAAAACAGTTTTGATGGGTCTCTTATTTTCTTTTTGTGTATGTTTTAGTAGGTGCTTCCTTGTGTGCATGAAAGAGGGAAGTATTGAAGGAAGATATGATACTTAAAAGGAATATGCTGTTATTAGGAAATCTGCTGGAGCAGCTGGTGGTGTGATTCTTTTGATTTAGGCTTTTTTTTGTTGTTCTTGTTATAGTTAACTTGTTGTTGTGATGATTTACGGAGTGTAAAGTGCTAGTTGATTGATAGTGAAAATTGTGTGGGAGGTGGAAGGAGTGTGTGTGGAGTAACTCAGTAGTATATCTGTTGTTTACGTGCCATTGTCGACATAGATTTCAGTCTAGGAACTGAACAGTAGTATTTATTGTTGGTGAGAGGTTATAAATTCAATGGTTTGTGGGAAAAATCATGTCGGGTATCAACCTTAATCTTATCGATCTTGAACCTTGTGAGGGAGAAAAATTTGTTGGATTTGGGGAGTGAATATGAATTAACGATGTGCAATTTCTTCTACTTGCAGAGATTTGAAGGATATTTCTCTGGAAGGAACACTGACTACTGAAATTCATAATCTTGTGTACACAAAGTCGATGTAAGCATCTGTGAGCACTAGCCTAATTTCTTCATAATTATATTAACCTACTTATGCATGGATATTGACTTAGCTTTTCCTTGCAGAATTTTGCGCATCAACTCATTTTCTGGAATAATTCCTATAGGGATTAGGGAACTGAAGGAGTTGAAGAGTTTGGACCTGGGATTCAACAATTTCGTTGGACCTCTTCCATCCAACCTAGGCGATAATTTGTCCCTTGTCATCCTGTGAGTATAAGCTATTGGATCTGATGTTTTATTATGCACTTCTTTCTTTGATCTGATCCCTTCTTTCTTTCAGTGAGAGATCTCATATATAGCACGTTCGGCACATGTGCACCATTAAGCATTAGAAATTCATTACCTAACTTTAAGTATATTGTGTGACATCAGTTTATTCATACTGATATTAAATTCCATGTTGATGCTAAAATTAGCTTGTTCACTATGTATATTTGCAGTATTAGAGCCACGTGTGGGTTGGATTTAGAGAGGATTCGCTTTCATGGTTCAGATTCTCCTCAATCTGCTGCCAGGGAGATCCTTTTTTCTTTTCTTTGGGGAGGTTTCATTACAGGTCAGTTTTTATTCCTTTGTTTTTCTGTTCATACAAGGGAATTATAAGTTTTTTTTTTTTTTATCATCCATATGCAAGATTTAGATGCTAATATCGATAAGACATCCTTTAATAGACACAATTTACTGATTTTGTTAGCTTTTACGCCCCTGTAAACATAGTAGTGTTCATGACCAACATAGTGGGTCAAAACTGAACTTAAACTTCAGTCGGATTTTTCAGTCTCTCATATGTGGTTCAAACTTTGAATTGTAGGGTAACAATTGCTTTTCAATAAAGCAACAACTTGTAACATACAGAAGCAACTGTAAACTGGAGAGTGTGGACCAAGTTGAAGAAAATCTCCTGCCATGAGTTTCGATTCCAACTAACCATCTTCAGCATCAGTTTTCAATAGCTGGTTGTATATGAATGAATAGTTACTCTTTTGTACTTTAATCGACACTAATTGTTCCATCTATGGAATAAATTTGCGCACGTAGTGAAGAAAACTTGCGTAAAAAACTCTGTATAATTCTTATGTGTCCCGACATCCATCATTTTGAATATCCATAAGCTGGAGAACATTTTTTTTTCGTACTTGATAAAATGACGACCTCTGCATTACTGTTGAAATTATGACTGATAAGTTCACAAAATTCTTACACAAAGAATCCACCTGATATGGAATCTGCACGAGCAGATGTAACCAAAAGAAAAAACTATTAATTACATTGATCTATTTGTTGAGTAATGTAATGAAAATGTGTCTGCAAACAAGTGTTGTGCAGAAAGCCAACTTAGCTAGCATAAGAAAATGCAGTCAGTTTTATTCATGTGAACAACTTCTGTTTACAAAGTATGTTTTCTCTACAATTAGTATGTGTCTCTTTTAGAGTAAAAGAATTGTATGGACATAACTAGTCCACGTGTCATCTTATCTCTAAAGTTTTATAGAGAGAGAAATGATTATTAAGAGAGATTAATCAAGAAAAGAAAAGAGAGTGAGAAGAAACTATTAGTTTCCCACTTCTCCATTATCAAATCAAAATCATCTTAGTCTTCAAATCAACTCAACCAAAAATCCAACAATTGGTATCAGAGCATCGATCAATTGAATCTGAACTTGGAGTTGTGGATCATTACATTAAGGAGGAGAATGTTGAGTAATGTGATGAAAATGTGTCTATAAACAAGTGTTGTGTAGAAAGCCAACTTAGCTAATATAAGAAAATGCAGTCAGTTTTGTTCATGTGAACAACTTTTGTTTACAAAGTACTTTTTCTCTACATATTAGTATGTGTTTCTTTTAGAGTAAAAGAATTGTATGGACATAACTAGTCCACGTGTCATCTTATCTCTAAGGTCTTATGTTGACCATGTAATAGAGAGAGAAATGATTATTGAGAGAAATTAACCAAGAAAAGAAAAGAGAGTGAAAAGAAACTATTAGTTTCCCACTTCTCCATTATCAAATCAAAATCATCTTAACCAAAAACCAACACTATTAATGAGCCAAAACCGGTCATATTCATAGCCTATAACATTTTTATAAATTACTTTGAGCTGTTGTACAAAAAAGTAACTGACATACAACTACAACCTTTATACCGCACTTGATAATCCTCCCTGCTGGAACATTCAAGGGAATAAGTAAAAGAAAACTAAAATGCAGAGCGGCTACATGTCATAACTCATAGAAGCAGATAGAAAAAGCATGAAGTGAAATGTGGATTCCAGTGTTGTACTTGTTCAAACAAACAAATGTGACTTCCAGCAAAGAAATAGATGGAAGTGAAATTTCCTGTTCATCTGACCACCATTAACGGAGTCACGATATTTCTTCACCCACTACCATTCTCGCAGATATTGCACTTGAAATTAAGACGAAAATTACAATCATTGTTCGAAAAGACTATCATCTTTCAACATGCAGCTTAGTATCAAATCATATCAAATGTGTCCTGTTAGGTACAAGAGGTAGGAGATCAATCCAGTTTCAATAATTTTGTCATGTTAGATTCTGCCTTTCTTATTCATAAGACAGTTAATGCATTAAATACCGTCATCCATTTAAAATGCGAAAGGTTCTCTTTTTCAATGAGATGGGCGAAGTCAAGAGATGTCTAATTTTTAATTAAAACTAAACTTGGTTATGAGCTAGAAAACAATCCAACAAAAATTGATGTCTTATATACAAAATTGATTATCCTGTTCCTTAATACTTGTGGGAGATGTGTTGACTGACTGATGTGATAGATTGCTTTATAACAAAATAATATACTCTGGAAGATTAGACAATGGAAAATCCGTTTATCTCTTATACCAATTAAGTAACCATTAAAGGATCAGAATAAATATATAGTCTAATATTAAGTTATTAGATCTCAAGAATACCATGACATACCTCTGCAACATTATAAAGTGTCAGCGGCTGTGGTCATAATATGCTCGTAGACATGATAAGTCTTGTCAATCTTTCTGCAGGCTTGAGTATTTGTAACGAGCACAATAAGCTTTCATCAACACTCATCATGGCACCAACAATATCAACTTCCCCACCGTAGTTGGGTGCAAGAGAATATTGTAACAAGCTGCCTGTTCGCAGAGACCTCATACTCATCCTCTATAACCTGCACCCCTTTAAGCGATCTCAATAAGCAACAAATCACACATAACGAGTAACAAAAAACCTGTAAAACAAAGTGTGAAGATACTTACCAAGTGATTCACCAGTAATCCTTATCCTTATCATTATTCCTTAAATGACTTTTAAATTTTCTTCATACTTTTTAGTGTGCAGATATTATCCCCAGAATTTTTTAGACTGCAATTATTATCCACAGTATTTTTTTAGTGTGCAGATATTATCCACAACGTTTTTTCAGTGTGCAGCTATTATCCACAATATTTTTATAGTGTGCAACTACTATCCACAATGTTAATTAACCTTCCATAATTGTATATACTATATTATGTACATCATTATTAGGTGTTAAAAAACTCTCATTTGATTCCACAATTTGTGCAGCATATATACACAAGTAAACATGTGCAAAAAGTATGCACAATCAGTCAAACCAAGAAATGAGTTTAGAAAACCGTTTTTTAATAGGAACAAACACATTAATATGAAGTTGTGTAAAACATATCCACCACTAGAACCTGTGCAGGAAATATTCACAACTAGACCCTGTGCAGGGAATATCTACAACTGAAAGGTTATTTAACTTATTCTGGTCTTCCCAAAACAACAATTATTTCAGGGTCATGGGAATAATATGCGTAATTATTTTTATGATTCTCGGGCCAAGAGAATAAGACCCACATTTTCTAGGGTCAAAAGAATAATTAACTCATCTACTTTTACCTCTTTCTTGGTCTAACCAGTAGCAGAAGCTGCAACGTTTATTGCTACAGCAGCTGTACACCTCCACTAGAAGAAAAAAACATAATGTTACATTAAGCTTCCAGCACCCTGCATTTCAGACTTTTCAGTAACCCAGATGAGTGGAAGAAAACGCTACATAGCTAACAAGTCTATACAAAACGTAGATCGTGTTAGTTCGCAGGCTTATTCTAACATCCTAAGCAATAGTTGCTGCAGCAAGGATGGATAGTAAGTCTTAACACCATCTCATTTATCAAAGGAAAAAGTACACCTTAACTAACACAGACAATAACGAGAAAGAGAAGTAGAACAGGAACAAGAAGAAAAGAAGATGGGTGTGGTGTGCTCTGGAAGAAGAAAAAGAAGAAGAAGAATAAGATTAAATCTTATATTTGATTAAAAAACAAAAAAGGATTATCTAGATATCGAGGAGGATTAATAATAAATATTTCACTAAATCGCCGAATAATTTTTTAATAATCACGTATAATGCTTGTATAATCATGCAAAGTCGGGACATCACAAATAGCGTATAAATGGATGTCGAGACACAGAAAGAAATTTGTTATGCTTGTGTTCTCAACATTTATACGGTGTCTACATGTGTTATCCCAACATCCACGTATGACACAGTTAAATAATAAACAGTAACTATAAAAAAAAAAGTCCCGTACGGACAGGAAAAAACATGTCATAAATTAAAAAAATAAGGGCAGAAATGTCCAAATACCAAAATACATTTACTTTTGGTCATCTCCGCCAGCCAACAGCACATAGTCTTCACCCTATTATCCAAATCAAACATAGTTTCGGTCAAACACCCGAATAAAATTGCCAAACTCCAGTGCTGGATTGATGAAGAAAATCCAGCTAGTTTAAAGAAAAAAACTTTGGTGAATCAACTTTTCTACTATGCCTTGTTATTATATAGTAGCCTTTGTTTCCTAAAGCAACACCGAGACTATGAAAATAAATCATATTAAACTAGGAAACAAAGCTGAACTAGAAAACGATATCTAAAAGGAGACAAATTTAACAAGAATATTTTAGGGTTGGCGGTTTACTAAACATCTTCTGTAGAAAACATCTTCCTGGTTCCATTCTGATTCTGAAAAGAAAATTACTCTCGCTGATTTTTTCCTATAAAAACCCAAAGCATCAGTCTTTCTCTTCATTCAATCCAGAACCAAAAAACATGACATTCTCAAAACCTTCTTCTTCTGCTGCGATTTTCGTTGCTCTTTTGTTTGCTTTCATGGCTGTGTCAACAGCCTTAGATATGTCCATTATCAGTTACAATGAAAAACATGGTGTTGTGTCTAGTGATGAGAGAACAGAGAAAGAGTTATTAGATCTGTATGAATCATGGCTTATACGACACGGCAAGAATTATAATGCTTTAGGTGAAAAGGAAAGGAGGTTTGAGATATTTAAAGATAATCTTAAGTTTATTGATCAACATAATTCTGAAAATCATTCTTATCAACTTGGTTTGAATAGTTTTGCTGATTTGAGTAATGACGAGTATAAGAGCATGTATTTGGGTACTAAGATCGATCAAGAGAAGAGACTCGGTAGCCCTAAATCAGATCGGTATGCTTTTAACCTTGGGGATAAGAAGCTTCCTGAACATGTTGATTGGAGAGAAGAAGGTGCTGTCGTTGATGTCAAAAACCAAGGAAGTTGTGGTAGTTGTTGGGCGTTCTCGACTGTTGCTTCGGTGGAAGGTGTAAACAAGATTGTTACAGGAGATCTGATCTCACTCTCTGAACAAGAGTTGGTAGACTGTGATACATCCTACAACCACGGATGCAATGGAGGTCTTCCGGATTATGCGTTTCAGTTTATCATTGAGAATGGTGGAATTGATACCGACGAAGATTATCCGTACAATGCTAAAGATAACGAATGTGATATCAACAAGAAAAACTCCCATGCAGTAACTATTGATGGGTTTGAGGATGTGCCAAAAAATGATGAGAAGGCTTTGCAGAAAGCTGTGTCAAACCAGGTTGTTAGTGTTGCCATTGAAGCTGGTGGCCGAGATTTCCAACTCTACGAATCGGGTGTTTACACTGGAAGATGTGGAACAGCATTGGACCATGCTGTGAATGCTGTAGGATATGGTACAGAAAATGGTACAGACTACTGGATTGTGAGAAACTCTTGGGGACCTAAATGGGGAGAACAAGGTTACATCCGAATGGAGCGTAATTTGGCGGACACTAACAAAGGAAAGTGCGGCATTGCAATGCTAGCCTCTTACCCCGTAAAGGCTCTAAAGCGAACTCCTGCAAAACCTTACTGGGGAATCAGGAAACTTGGAGGCGTGCATGTTTGAGCTGTTAGGGTGTTGTGTTTTCTTGGTCTAGGGAGTGAAAGGTGGTGGAAGCTGCAGCTGAGGATTCATGGTTCCCTTTCTGCAAAACATGCAGAGACATTCCTATCAGCCCTTGATCAGGAAAGAAGACTGATAACTGAGTTGGCTGGTAGATATCCAGTTCGAATGATTTTAATTTTGATTTTCTTTGTATTCTTGGAATTTATTATTTTTTCGGTTCAAACTTTGCTCTATTACTTTTTCTTTGGGCTACTTGCTCATCTTTAATTGTATACGCCCGCACACTGACTTGTGTGCCTTTAATTCTATTCTTCCTTTTCCGGATCCAAAAAAAAAAAAGGATTTTGATTGTTGTACAAACATTTTACATATCTTTGTTGCAAAAAACCGATGGCTCGTTATTGTTGCCAATTTTCTTTAAAAAAAAATGTGGTGTACACTTCTCATGATTCAGGACTATTGAGCCAAAATTTCACCGGAATAGATTATATTTAGAAGGGCAAGAACATGACCAATTGTTATTGCTGATGAGTATGTCAGACAAAGAGCATGACCAGGTATCAGCTTCAAGTCTTCTAATCCTCGTTAAACCAGCTTTTCGCTAAACCTCAATCTGTCAGACATTATCTTGAAGGTGTAAGTGTTGATCCTGTTAGCAAAACATACAGCAACACTATAATAGAACGCAGTACTAGAAATCATGCGGGCTAACAGTAGAAATACATTAAAAGAAAGAGGCGAACCTGATCTTTTGATCATTCAATGGAGATGTCTTCAATATGTGAAATCTTTTCCCACTCTTCCCCAGTTTTGGAGCAACATTTTTCCTCCAATAACGGACATGCTTTAATCGATAGGAAATTCAGTTTCGTTAAGCTTTGCATGGTTATCTTAGAAGGCAACTGCATCAGATTCTTGCACTCCCAAATCTCCAACTCCTCAAGTGATGAAAGAATTCCCAGCCACTCAGGTAATGCCTCTAATTCATCAAAATTATCTATTTTTAATCTTGTTAGACTTGTGAGTTGTTGGAGTTGGTGAGGAAGAGAATTCATCTTTAACCATCCACGAATCTCTAAGTTCCGAAGTTCCATGAGGTGTTGTATCCCCTCTGCTTCTGAAATTCCTTCAATTCTCAAAGACCAGAGGGAAGTGAACTGTATCATTTCATTCTCAGAAAGAAGGCACTTTAAACCATTGCAATTTAGAATCTCCAATACTTTTACTGATAACAAGTTCCCAAACCACTCTGGCAAAGCCACCATGTCAGAATGCATGTTGGATATCCTTAAATTTTCTAGCATTGTGAGGTCTTGAAGCTGCTTAGGTAGACTTTTAAGTATAGAGCACCCATCTATCTCAAAAATCCAGAGGGAAGGGAAGGAGGAGAATTGCTCTGCCGAAAAAGGAAATAATCCTGGAGCCTCAGAAAACCAACCAATTCTTATCATCTCGAGGTCGGCAATGCGTTCCAAATCCACTGACAAAGAATTCCATTCTTCAGGGCATTGAATATGCAGTTCCCTCAAAGAGACTGATTCTTCTATTGATGAATTGTTGGGTACAGCATATATGTTGTTCTCCTCCGCCGGATGAAAACCTCGGAGTTTTGGGCAACCCCAAACTTCCAGATACTTAAGGGCAGGTTGCAATGTTTGTCGTGGCAGATGCTCAAGATCTAAAATTCCATTTATTTTGACGACATATGGAGATGTTATGTTCGGTAGAGTTGAATTCATTACCATGGCATTGCTGAGCTTAACCTCGAAATTCTTGAGAGATGGAAATGACAAAGTTGGCAACCTGCACAATTTAGGACAAAGTTTGATGAACAACTCCTCGAGGCTTGGGAAAAGATGAGAACTGCTGTTGTGCGAAGACGATGTTGCAGCTGCTGCTGACGAAGACTCCACCCATTCTTTCAGCTCGGGAAGTTTACATAAGATCAGCTTCTTCAAGTAAGGAATCCGCATGAATCCCACAATCTTTTCATATCTGTTGCAGTTTCGCAGCTGGATCTCTGTCAAATTTGGTAAAGACAACAAAATATTATTCATGTCCATCCATGACGGAAGCTTTGCACCTCTGAAACCATCAATTGTCAGACTTTTCAAATTAGGGTGAGGCTGGAGCCCTTCCAGTACGTGTTCTTCATTGTGACAATTGGACTCCTCTTCTGGCTCATGCTCCTCTTCATCATCATTATCACCAAAACCTCTACAACTCCAGTGCAGCCCCAAGTGGCGAATATTTCGCTTCTCCAGTAGATTTGCATTTAGTACTTCTTGAATGCCACCCCTCACATTCTTAAGATTATATATCTGAAATGTTCCTTCAAGCAAGTTGAGACCTCTTAACTCGCCAATCTCAGCTCCCTCTCTGATTATGTACTCAGGTAAGGTTTTCAATTTAGCCATCCGTCCTAAACCTCTTGGTGTTTCTTCTCGGTGACCCTTATACTTGATATGTTCCAACTTGGTCCAATTCTGAATGTCTTTTGGAAGAGCACAGTCCTTAAGATCCAAGTACTCCAGATTGCAGAGGTCTCTTAACTCTGGCAATTCCTTGATCTTAGTACTGGAGAAGTCCAAGATCCTTTCATGCTTCAAAACAGCTCCAATATTTCTGGGCAATGCATCAAGTTCCATGCAAGATCGAAAATCCAGTGACCTCAAAGTGGTACAAACAGTTATAGACTCGGGTAACTCTTTGATCCGTGTAAACGAGACATCTAGCAACACTAACCTTTGCAAAGCACCTAAATCTCTGGGTAGCTCCTCGAAATGATTACAGTTATGAAGTTTTAACTTTTCCAAATTAGAGCAAGAAGTAACTGACTCGGGTAAACACTTGATCAGAGTTCTGGAGAGATTAAGGAACCTTAGATCTGCCAATGCTCCAACATGTGCATGCATCTCTTGCAAATTGAAACAGCACGAGAGATTTAACGTCTGCAGATTAGATAAGCTAGAGATGGACTTTGGAAGTTCTTGAATTTTTGAATTCTTGAGATAAAGGTGCCTCAAGTTTTTCAGAAACCCGATATCACTTGGAAGCTTTCGAAGAGAATACCAACCACTTAAAACTAGTGTCTGCAAATTATACAGTGCACCAATAGACCTGTCATGCAGTATTTTTATATGGCAATCTTTTGGAAATGATAGGTTGAGATACCGAAGATGCCTCAATCTCGCAATAGAAGTAATTAAACTTTCACTTATGGTCAAGCCTGTCATATCTAGTACACGCAGGTTGCGATTCCTACAAATAAGCTTAATATCCTTACTATAGCTTTGCTCGAAGAGAATAAAAGTGCGAACCTTTTTTGCAGTATACAAGAGTTCTCGGAACGTTGATAAGTGTTCCTCTTCATATACCAAACCCAAACGACGAACTTCAGAAACATCTTGCATGTGGATGTCTTTCACAAGTGAAAGCGAGCACTCATGCTTCCCAGTAACCTTTATTGCAAGATCATACAGAAGATCATGTATCTTGCATGATTTGAGGTTTCCATGAGCATCCTTCTCTGCATCATGATAAAATGAGTTCGATAACAAATTGTTGAAATATTCATCCCCAACATCCTCCATCCATTTTGCTTCTTGATCTTCACATGGTTGAAGGAACCCTTCCGCCATCCACAAATGAATTAAAAACTGTCTCTTAATTCTCCAGTCTTTTGGAAAAATGGAACAAATAGAAAAACATTGTTTCAAATTCGGAGACAAATTATCGTAACTCAACTTCAATATCGAAAAAATGTTGTTTTGATCTTTTGATATGCTTGCGAAATTCTTATTTTGCCTGATCGAGACCCAGTCGCTTTCCGTGTTTTTAAGGTGCATGAGACCTCCTAGAGTTTTCGCCACAAGAGGAAGACCACAACACTGCTTCGCTATCGATCTTCCTATATTCGCCATATTCAGATCGGACTCAAGTGCACCACCAGGAGCAAATGCTTTCCGCCTAATAATACACCAACAATCTTCATTCGACAAATGTTGTAAAAAATACGGGGAAATTGCACCTTGAACAATTGATGCAACTTGGCTTTTCCGTGTAGTGACTAGAATTTTGCTCTCTTGAGCACCAACAGCAAGTAAACTCTTAAGTTTCTCCCATTCATGGACATTCTCGCTCCAGAGGTCATCGAGAACCAACAAATATTTCTTGCCGCTCAAATACTGATGAACTTGACAAACCAATTCATTAACATTCGGGACATCGTCACATGTGTGTTTAATGATCGACTCGAGGATTACTCGCAGAAGCTTATTGGCATCAAATGTATCATCATCACTGTCAGATACATAGACCCATATTCTTGGTTCAAATTGTGCCTTAATTAATGGGTCGTCGAAAACTTGTTGTGCCAGTGTGGTCTTGCCAAGACCTCCCATACCCACTATAGATACGGTGGAAAGGTTTTCATTTGACGATGAATTGATCAGTAAGTCTATTATTCTTGATTGATCATTTTTTCTTCCTATAACCTCTAAATCATTCACATAAGAAGACGTTTCTCGCTTCCGCCGCTCAGAGTTTTGTCTGTGAGCAGTACTAAAAGTACCAGCCGGCAGCAACTTAGACTTAATATCCGCATCATTGACAATTTTACTCAACTTCTGGTTTATCTTTTTGATTCTCCGACCCATTTTCCATCCAAATATAATTGGGTTGGAGGATTTTGAGACAAAGTCGCTTACCTTGTCTAGCTTGCCTATTGTTTGATGCTGCCGGCGCATGAGTTCATATGCGAAATCATCGAGCACGTCATCAGCTTCATAAGCAACATCTTTCAGCCTTTTCAACCAAAAATTCACAGCATCCTCGTGAACTTGTTTCGCCTCTGTATCCACAATCACAGTTAGTATCATCTCTAGAGTTTCTTGTAGATTTTTCAGCTCAGTTTTGAAACCTTTCGCTAAACGAATGTTTTTGATGATAAAAGGGATCAACTTCTTCAAGATTTCAGTAACACTGTTAACAAGAATCCCTTCAATGATTGCCATTAGAACAGGATTCAGGAAGAATAAGATGAACAAAATTTTGGTAGAGAGAATGTAAGAGAATTTGAGTGTTCTGTGGATCAATTTGGGACTTGACTTACAATTCCCCCTAGTGGATTTCTATCCACGAAAAATAAGATGAATAAAAATGGAAAAGACCTTGACTGGCAAAGTCTGCCCATCATAAATGACTTCTAACATCTAAAGTCCCTACCAGGCTATTTATTTTCACACTTGTACTCTGTCACTCGAATAGTTACTCTCAGTGCTGCTTGCAACAAAAAGAGTGTTTCAGATTCTGTGATAAACTAGGTAATTTCCAAATTTAGTATTAAGAAGAAAATTACAGAACAAGCGCAAGAAATCAAATCATATGATGTAAACCAAATCGATCGTACACCATGGTTTGGAATTAGATCCATGGCAGGATGTAAAGGATAACAATATGAGCTCCCGTAGATGTTCTCAGGGTTTTGCATCAGCATTAACCAATTCAAAACTCTGGAAGTGATACAGAAGCCAAACCAACATAAAATTAATCCATGCAAATGAACTCATCCTCGTTAATTCTATGAAAAATCCGACTGATATACAGATTATCTAGCAGAATACAGGCAATTGAATTCATCGATCAATGTACACATAAAAGCACTACAAGAAATTTCAGGGATTCATAAAATTAAACTGTATACAAATACATTAAGGTTTAGTGAGTAAAAGCATAGACAGCTGTGGTAATGTAGACAAGAAGTGCAGATGATACCAATGTAGTCAATGTTGCAACAGCACGAACAGCAGCTTTACTACCACAAGACAACAATCCTAACCTAATCTCGATAACATGCACCATTGACAACATCAGAAAAATACATCCCATAACGGATCCAACCGCTGACCCCAACATTCCAAACCTTAGGACCTTAATGTTGATGTGTGCACGCAAAGCTTCATCAACATCTTTACTGTTCAGAAGATTGATAGCAAGTTTTAATCCTTGAGCAATTAAGCTAGAAAAGAGAAAGAAACTGAACGAAACCACTTCAAAGACTAAGAGCCGTTTAGCAACATCAATACCAGCATCACAAATATCTTTGTTCTCTAAACTATGTTGACCTGGTGTTGTTAACGACAAACCTACAAAAACTGCAATTGTGAATAGAGAATTTACATTCACCAAACCATCTAATGCTGTTACATGAACACTTGTTGTTGAATATGAGGCAGAATCTGATGTCGTTCTTGTCTGTTGTCTCTCTGTGTAGTCTCTTGGATAAGTTTCAGAACTGAGATAACATTAATAAAACAACTTTAGACAGTGACATAAAAATTGTTCTTAGATTTCTCAAGTGACAAAAAACCTACAACTTCAATGCTAAATTCGCCAAGTATGCTTGCTATTTTCCAAATTCTTGTTCAATATTAGCAAATCAAGTTGTGGTTGAAAATCTATATCAAACCAATTTAACTATTACTAGTCCAACTTTGTTGTCTCACTTTTAAAGGGTCAAACCAGTTAAACCAACCAATCAGCTCACAGAACTAGTTCACCCAGGTTACCAAATGTGCAAATCACTCATCACTCACCATGTAATTTCACTCTTCCAAGCTCCAATCAGGCAAGCTGTGATATGATTATAACCCCATACAACACAGTGACACTACTAGACTAGGTAAGAGCTAGTCAAAACAAAAACCGATTTGACTCAGTGAAACTGATAATTATGGTATTTGAGTGAACTCAGAACTTCACATCAACACAATCTAGTACACTCCACCTTTATAATCCTAAACTCTAGCAAAATCACCGAATGTAACAACCAGAATCAGCAAATTTACAGCTATGTTCTGTGACTGAGTTGACTCAGTTCTTGACCGATTTATTCAGTCTCATAATTCTAGATCAATTGGATAAAAACAACATTAACGCTAATTCTTCTTCTGAAGCTCTGTTTCAATTTGATTTTCCATTTTTTGTTACATTTGAAACTTAAAAAGTGATAATAATGAAAAATGAGATAGATCTAGAGAAAGATAAAGGAAAGAAAACACTTACTGATCTCCCATTGCTGAATCTGTGAAGTTTCTTTCTAGAGATGATGTGTGAAGCCCAAATCTTCAATGTATGAGCTGAACCACTCTGTTTGAGTGTTACGGTTTCTGGGGAATGAAATCTGTAGAGAAGAAAGGAAAGAGAAACAAGATAAATTGTTGGGGTAGTAGTAGGAGATTCTTTGTTTGAGCTTAAAAGAGGAAAGTAGATAGAGTAGTGGAAACAGGTCGGTTGTACTAAATTACTATTAAATCACCTCTTTAATATTTCTAACGTGTCCTCACCATATGCTGCTGCTTTTCAACCGGGTAAGGTAAAAAGTAAAACAATAAACAAACATTCTTCACATGAAGGAGTTCAACTTCAAAGTTTGTTTTGATAGGGTCACGAATGGTCAATGGTCAACTCCTAGTCCAAGCATAACAGTTCACTCCAATCATTCCATCTTGTTTCCTATTTCCTACACTCACTGTAACTGGGATTTAGAGTTGGATCATAACTGTGATATTTGATTGATGCTTATAAATATTGGTCTTTTTTCGATTAATTTTTTCATACAATTCATAAATAATAACAAAGGTTGGTAAGGAAAATATAATGGCAAAATCCAAGAAAAAAATTTCAAGTAATTTTGGTGTGCTTGGAGTGTTTTTCTTTGTCTTGTTTGTTACTTGTGAATTGAGTAGTGCGAGTAGTGTTAAGGATCAAAATCTGCATGGCCAGAAGAATTTCATAACGTGGAATGATTGTACGTTAAATTTAATGGAGAGGTCTTTCTTGGAAGACAATGGAACTAGAAAGAATAGCATGGGTCTGGATGTTATTGTTGTTGCAAAGGATGGTACCGGAGATTCTGAAACTTTACAAGGCGCAATCAACACGGGTCCGGTGGATAATACACGTCGAGTCAAGATTTTTATACGGCCTGGAATTTATAGGTAACAATTATAGTCCAATCAAAGTTTGTTTGCTGGAATACTTTAAGGTATTTATGTACTAATTATTTGTTTTTTTTTTATTATACAAAGAAAAGGTATTGATTCCAGAAAAAAAGCCGTATATTTCATTGATTGGAATTGAACCCAACACGACAGTGATAACATGGAATGCAAAAGCTTCAGACAAGGATGAGCATGGTAAAGAAATAAGGACTTTCAAAAGTCAATGTCGAATCTGATTACTTTTGTGCTAATGGAGTAACTTTTCAGGTATGCACATCGTATATATATACATATTTGTTTAAAAAAGAAAGTTTTCATTCGTTTATATCCGAAATTGACACTCAAAATTTGTAATGTTTGTTTTGCAGAATACTATTGTTGCGAAGCCAAAAGCGAACCATATGCAAGCAGTTGCACTGAAAATAAGCGGGGATAAGGCTGTATTCTATAATGTGAGGTTTCTTGGATACCAAGACACACTTTATGGCCATCATGGAACACACTACTTCTACAAGTGTTTCATCCAAGGAGCCATTGATTTCGTATTTGGTAATGCAAGGTCAGGATTGCACTATCAACTCAGTAGCAAGAAGACACGGATATGGATTCATTGCAGCCTCTCATAGGAACTCACCTGATGAAAATACAGGATTTTCTTTCTTGAACTCGAGAATTCGTGGCAGGGGAAAAAACTTCTTGGGAAGACCGTGGGGCAAGTACTCGCGTGCAATATATATCAAAACCGATATGGACAAGATTATAAGTCCTGAAGGATGGAATGACTGGAAGGATCCGTCGAAAAGAAGGTGAGTATTTCAACATGCACCAAATTGAAGGAAAAAATAACAAACAAGAAATCTCTTTTAAATTATATAAATGCATTGATTATTCCTTAATTAACAATCAAATTAATTTATTACGCAGCACGGTTACTTTTGGAGAGTTTCAATGCAGCGGTGAAGGATCAAATACACAACAACGAGTGCAGTGGTCGAAATTATTCACTCAAGAAGAAATACAACCATTTCAAGGTAAACATTACATAGATGGACAAGAATGGCTGGGAATATAGTAAGCCTCCATTCTCAATAAATAATCCTTTGGCATGGAGTTTTCTTCGTATGAATATATACACATATTTATATTGAGTTCTACGGTCAGGGATTTTAGTGAAAAATTGAAAACGAATATTTTTTTTATTTTTTTTTATACGTTTAATCTCTTTATCTTGCTGTCTTTATCATGGTATGTAAGTTTATAATCCGAAATCATGCATGCTTTCAGTGCCTCTCACTAGTAAGCCATCTTGTTAGCCAGCCGGCAGCACAGCCTTTCTCGGGGAAACACAGCTCAAGGGGCAATAAGTTCATCCAATGACTAGATCTTTATATCATTTTTTCGTATCATAACATAATCTAAACATCGTCCACATTTTTTGATACAAAAACCTTCATGTACAAATTTCCCCAGTATTTATGTCAGATAGGAATTCTTTACTTAGCCAAGGTTCCATATATAAGGGGAGTTTGAGTGACCTACTATTGTCAATTATGAGAAGTGCATTTTCGTATTTTCAGCGTAACATGTGAATCACTCGGAAATCGAACTCTATCCTTTTGCGTCCACTCTGTACATTCGATCTTGCATGGATAGTTTATCTAATTCATGTCTCAGATGGCCCATGGGAGTGAATAATTATAGGCGGTGTTTTTCCTTCCGTCAATTTCAAATTTCTTTACGATCTCTCTACAGACTCTACCAGGGAGACTCTTTTGTACTCTTGGATGCCATCGGAGGGAGCACTTGAGACATGCCTGCAAGCATGAATTGCATGGTTGACTCCTATGGTCGGTCATAGGAAACGAACAAAATACAAACAACTGAACTTTACTATATTTAACTAGTTACACCAAAAAATCTGCGCAGATTTTTTATTTTTATTTTAAGAAAAAGAACAATAGAAATACGAGGGGCATAAAGCCAGGACCTCCAAAGAAGTAGAAAAATAAAAGTAAAAAGATACGAAAATCGAAAAATACATCAATAAGCTCATCCACAGCGTTTCAACCGAAGATTTATTTCAGGAACTTTTAAGTAAATTTCTTGTTTTGGTTTAGAACTTCGCCTCTTAAAACCACGCAAAACAGATTGAACACCATCCGATGGGGGTGAGGGAGTTTCAACCATCATGTTCTCCAGTAATATGTGCAGATTTGCTTTAAGCAATAATGTAACTAACTGGTGGTCTTTCAATGATGCACCACATTGTATTATCTCAAACCTCAATCAGTCAATCTCACTGACGATATTTGAAACTCTTTGCTTCAAATAATCTTTTTTTAAGTCAAGTCTGTACTTTAAGACGGGCAAGTGTAATAATTCGGTGAAATATTAGCATGATTAGAACATCTCTAACAGATTTAAATTAATTCCTTTTGTTTTCCTTTTCAAGCATCTACATAACTCTCCTAAACATATACGGAGTAGGAATCCTAATCAATTCCTGTAACTATCTTATCTGTCTATCAAATAAAAAGCAAGCAGAGAGACTTTTTTTATTTTTTCCAATTCAATCTTATTTCGAAGAAAGATGGAAGACTTTCATGAAGATATCCGATCAGAAATTCCTTGTCACGTTCCAATTGAATCTGTGCTCCAAAAGATGGAAGACTTTCATGAAGATATTCAATCAAAAATATTTTCTCGAGTTCCCTATGAATCTGTCTTAAACTGCAAACTAGTTTGCAAAAGATGGCGACAACTTCTTTCTAATAGAAAAGTTAATCTTGGTGTTTTTTTCTCCATCTCGTGTTACCCGGAGCCTTTCATTCACCTTTTCTACGCAGATTATGACGTTATTAAAATTAACAAACCGGAGGAAGATGAAGAGGAAAAGGATGATTATAATTACAGGACAAGAATAACTCAGATCAACCTCCCTCCAATAAAAGAAGAGTACCACGTACAACATGAAGTCTTAGTTGGTTCTTGCAACGGTTTGGTTTGCTTGGCAATACCGTATAAAGGAGGATGTTTTTACGATCCTGCAATCCTTTGACTAGTGAATACACAATTCTCCCAAGAATTAGCACCACCAACAAATCTTGGGATGTCGTGAGCGGATTCGGGTACCTTCCTTCAACTAACGAGTACAAAGTTGTAAGGATCATGTATCCAGCTTCTTCAGCCGAGGACTGCAAGACCCTTGTCCACGTGTACACTCTCGGCAAAGAGAGTAACTGTGGTGGTTGGAGGAATATAACAGCAATCCCGCCTGCCGATTCATTGTTTCACGAGGGTATTTTTGCAGACGGGTCACTTTATTGGAAAGACGATCTCAACAACAAGATTGTAGCGTTTGATTTGGCGGATGAAAGTTTTCGGATGCTCCCACCACCACCATGTATACAATTTCCGAGACATGAGGATACAAATTATCGTCTTACAATGTTGGGAGGGTATCTGTGTCTTGTAGATCATCCAGACCATGACTGTATAGACATTTGGTCGTTAAGGAAGAATAAACACCAGGGTGGCAACAATAGTTGCGACGTGATAGAGCAAAACTACTATTACCATGATTGGAGTTGGTGCAAGGATATTAGCATAGAATGGGAACAAGATTATTCATTCTATAAACCCTTGGCCCTCACAGAGAACAATGAAGTTTTAATGTGGTGTTTATCTTCTCTCAAATGCTATGATCCGATAACCAAATCTTTGAATATCATTATTAAGGGGCATCCTTTCTTTAATACGTTTAAAGGAATCCTACACATGAACAGCCTAGTTTCTCTAAAAGAACTTGGAGTGACATCAAAAACGTGGGATGGGTTGGTGTCTAAGATAATACAACCATCTCATGAAGAAAACTGAGGAGAACTAATAAATCGTCATGCATTCCTTCCGATGGAGAACATCTTTCATTCGCAATTATTACAAATTTTATATTTTTGACAAGTATTTGTAGAATTTTAGAGTACTTTTTTGTTTAAAGTTACTACATACAGTAATTCCTAGTTCAAGTAATTAATTTTTGTATTCTATTGTCTTCCTTCAAAAAGTGGTTTTTATTTATTTTATTTTAGGTAAAGGGGTAAAATCGTATTGAAAAGAAACAAAAACAGAAACAAGAAAGAAGATGCCTAGGCGAGTCAAAGGGAGGCATAGGCCAACAAAAACACGAAAGACAAAAACCATTTCGCACATGCGAAACCCAAACAACAACAAACTACTTACTACAAAGAACAATCAAAGTCGGGCTAACAAGCTGACACACAAGTAGACCAAGACTTTTTTGCTTGGTTTCTAAGACCTTAACCTAAGCTTTCTTGGTTTCTAAGACCTCAACTTAACCTTACAAGTTCCCTATGAGTCCTTCTAAAGGCTTTTTCCTTGTGAGAAAGAAAATTCGTTCGCCTCTCGAATACACCATCAGAATAGTCTTCATCCTCTGCGCAGTCTACCATTCACACTTTTTCTTCCATGTTCTTTGCATGAGGAGGGCTAGAAGCTTTAGTTGCAACTTTAGGGAGACTGGAGACTCCCCTCTTCTCACAAATTCCTTCCACCATACCCACCTTGTTGATTGGAAACTTGCTATCCTCGATGAAGTCATTATACACCATAAAAGGATTCCTTTTAGGTGATTGTGGCTTTTTGAGGGGAGAACTCTTCTTCCCTTTAACTACGGTCCAATCACCCTCTGAAGTGTCTTTCTTCCCATCACCTTTACCAACTGCCCCAACTTTTGCTGCATTTGAATTTGAGGTGTTTCCTCCTTTTTCATTCATCGCGCCACTACCCATTGAATTATTCTTCGTAGTACTGGTCACTTGCTCATTCCTTGCAGTGCAGCTTGGTCCCTGTTCATTAAAACTAGAACTTGCATTCTTACCTAGCTTTCCTGATAATATATTTGAAGTTATTGTCCCTTTTGGCTTCTTAATGCTTGCAGTTTTGGTTGGACTCTTTGTTGCAAAAGATGGAATTTTTTCATGAAGATATTCAATAAAAAATTCTTTCTCGAGTTCCTGTTGAATCTGTCCTAAATTGCAAACTAGTCTGCAAAAGATGGCAACAACTTCTTTTTAATAGAAAAGTTAGTCTTAGTATTTTTTTTTCTTTATCTCACCATCTCCAGAGCCTTTCATTTACTTTTTCTATGCAGAATATGACGTTATTAAAAGTACCAAACCTCAGGTGGTGGGGGAGGAGGATGAGGAGGAAGAGGAGGAAGAAGATTATGAAGAGGAGGATAATGATGAGGATGAGGATGAGGATGATGATGATGATGAGGAGGAGGAGGAGGAGGAGGAGGAAGAGGTTTTTTACAAGACAAGAATAACTAAGATCAACTTTCCTCCGATAAAAGAAGAACGCGGAGAACATGAAGTCATAGTTGGTTCTTGCAATGGTCTGGTTTTCCTGGCAATACCCCATAAAAGAGGACGGTTTTATGATCCTGTCTACATCTGCAATCCTTTCACAAGTGAATACACAACTCTCCCAAGAATAAGCACCACCAAAAAATATTGGGATATAGTAAGCGGATTCAGTTACCTTCCTTCATCTAACGAGTACAAAGTTATAAGGATCATGTATCCTACATATGGGTTGAAAAATCCAGGTTCTTATGTCGAGGACCACAACATCCAGATCCAAGTATACACTCTCGGTAAAGGTAGTTGTAGTGGTTGTAGAAATATAACAGCGATCCCTCTTGTTGATTCATTGTTTCACGAGGGTATCTTTGCAGATGGGTAACTTTATTAGAAGGACGACTTTAACCATAAGATTGTAGCTTTTGATTTGACGAATGAAATTTTTCGAGTGCTCTCACCGCCACCATGTATCCAATTTCCAAAATACGAGGAAACAAGTTATCATCTTACAATGTTGGGAGGGTATCTGTGTCCTGTAGATCATCTAGGAAGAATAAACACCAGGGAGGCAACAATAGTTAACAAGACTGTTATTACAATGATTGGAGTTGGAGGAAGGATTTTAGCATAAAATGGGAACAAAATCGTTCATTCTATGAACCCTTGGCCCTCAGAAAAAACAATGAAAATCTGATGTGGTCTTTATCTTCTCTTAAATGTTGTGATCCGGTAACTAAATCTATAGGTGTTATTATCGAGGAAGGGGATTCTTACTTCGAAACGTTCAAAGGAATTTTACACATGAACAGCCTAGTTTCGCTGAACGATCTTGGAGTGACATCAAAGACGTGGGACGGGTGGGTGTCTAAGAAAACACAATCATCTGATGAAGAAGAATAAAGAACACAAACTTTCATCTGCAGTTATTACAAAAAAAAAAAAAAATTCTACAAGAATTGTGAGATTTATATTTCTTATTTTTAAAGTTTATTTACTTTGGAGTCTTTTTAATCTTGTTTCTTCAAATTTATATTTGTTTTCGCCAATGCTATTCACATATCTGAAGAAATATATGTCAATGCATTTGATATGTTTTGCATTTTTTAGAGTTTGCAATCTATTTTATATTAATATCAATTGTTTTAGTGTCTCTAATATCAAATATTGATACAACTATATAATGAGTATGATTTTACATTGAACTACAGGGAGTTGGAGTTCAGAGGAGCAGTTGAATTGGACGCTTAATTCTTAACACAAGTATATGATTTCTGAAGAAAGATATATCCATGCATTTTCTTGAGTACACAAGTATATGTCTCTAATATCATATATTTCATTTAGCTATATGGAGTTGGAGCCCGGAAGAGCAATTGAGTTGGCCATTGGATTCTTAATGCAATTATGATTCCTGAAGAAAGATATACCATTACATCTTTTTGATTATATCATCGACGGGAAGCACTTCATATGCTTTGAACTATTTAGAGTTTGCAATCTATTTTGTGTTAATATCATTTTTCCAGGGCCTTTAATATCAACTATTGATACAACTATATAGTGAGTGTGATTTTTTATTTTACTACAGATAGTTAAAGCCTGGAGGAGCAGTTGAGTTGGGCATTAAATGTGACGCTTTAACTCTTAAACCTTCTTAGCTAATATGATTAAAACCTATTTGAAGCATCAAATATCGATTATCGATTATAAGAATCATAATAACATAAAGTGTTATTAACAAAAACCCGAACTCTTGATACTTTATAACTGAAAGTCTCTCAAGCAATATAAATATATTAATGTGTTGATTTATAGAATAAATAAAGAATACATATCATAAAAGATATACAAAATATCTAATTTTGATACCACTTTAAGCTACGAAAACAGAAATCTTCCCGTGCACCATATCTTCTGATTACTTAAACAGAAGTGGAAACGAGTGAGCACATCTTCCCAAAGGGGTGCCCAATGGAAACAAATAACTTTCGGATAATTACTAACATACTCACGGTTCTTGTTAGAGCACTGCTCGTTCGAACTCGCAAGCATTGCTATTTCAAGCTTGTTGTCAAGTTTAGTTGCCAAAACTATAAGTCTTGATTTCTAGTCTACTTATAGCTAAGTCTCGGATTAGGATAGTAAGTGTAGTTGAGCATTAGACTTCACGGGGTTCATCGATTGAAGATGAAGAACTACTAAGGGGATCCTGTGGAACTTCATCAACAAAAGGTATGTAGAGACTTGAACTAATCTATCACTAAAAAGTCTATCAGCTCTATCTCCTATTTGAGACAAAAATCGTATAGCTATATAGACTTCGATTATACACATTTGATATTTCGAGCTGAGTTTAACTTGCTTACGTATTTCTCGAAATATGTGTTGGTAAGCTTTCGCTTTAACCAAGTTCATCCTATATTCTTGACGAAAGTCAAAAGATGATCATGTGAAAATCGCCTTGTAACATCTTACATGATTTGTATGAGACAGTCATTTGATGTAGACTCGGAATGTTTCGTATTGATCATTCGATCACTTGAATGTTTGTGTGAGACAGCTACTATCGTCTTCCGAGAATGTTTCAATGATTGAAATGGGAGTTTAGAAAAAATAACCATGATTGGATATAGCACGGCATGCGTACTTGCATATCTGTTGTCCAAGTCCGGGAACCATAGTATGCATACCCGCATGCGTACTGGTTGGTTATGGAAGTCCGGGAACTTAGTATGCATACCGGTATGCGTACTGGCGTGAGTTTCAAGTTCCGGAAATTCAACTGAGTTTTGGAAGGTATGCGTACCCGTTCGCATACTGGCAAACCCAAACTTGGTCCGGCCACTTAGGTATGCGTACCCGTTTGCATACTTGAGTAGGTTATGTTCTAAAATCGGTTTGTTCATGAACTAATACATTTATATAATAAGGAATGCAATCTTTTGCAAACCATGGCTATATTGTTCATGAATTGATTCGAGTGAATCAAAATTGATTTTGCTTCAATTGTGTCTTGTATACTTCTATGAGAATATAAACAATTGAACAACTCTAGAACTAGTTTCATTTAAGTCATTTGAACTAGTTATGGTTAAGATGAATAAGGTTGATATGAAAGTGTTCATATGGCTAACTTCGGTTAACTATTATTGAGCCTACAAGGTGTACACGTTTAGGTACGATTACTCATATCTAAATGAAGTCACTTTTCATTTGTGTATAACAATCTAAGTTCGATCTAACCGTTGAAAGATATTAGCTTGAGTCTAATCAAGTTTTCATCTAACGGAGAATATTGAATGCTTTGTTACCAAGGTAACATTGATTGCAAACCCTAATTTGAAGACTATATAAAGGAGAACTCTAGCAACTAGGAAACTTAATCTCCACACCACATGTGTGATACTAGTTGCGACTAGAGTTTATTCTCCTTTAACCTTAGGTTTTTCACGAAACCCTGTAGGTTAACGACTTGAAGACTTCATTGGGATTGTGAAGCCAGACCCAACTATTTTCTCTGTAGTTGCGTTTTCGGATCTTGCTGTTTTCTATCGTGATTGAGTACCATAGTCTCTAAGATTTGCTCGAGATTTAATCTCCGATAGGCAAGATAAAAAGTAGTCACAAACATCTTCGTCTCATCGTTTCTGAGTCCACAATATCTTGTTTCGCTACCATACGATTAAGATTATTATGAGGTGATTTATATTTCTAGGATGTTCTTCGGGAATATAAGTCCCGTATATCAATTGGTTCCTGTTCACCTTGATTTATCAAAAGAAGGAACAAAAAGTTCTAGGTATTTCTGTGGGAGACAGATTTAACTATTCAATAGACTTTTCTGTGTGAGACATATTGGTTTATCAAGTCTTCGACTTTAGGTCGTAGCAACTCTTAGTTGTGGGTGAGATCAGCTAAGGGAATCAAGTGCGTAGAGTCCTGCTGGGATTCAGAGGCGTAAGGAACGCGATTATACCTTGATCTCTGTGAGATTGGTTAGGGCTCAACTACATTCCAGTCCGAAGTTAACTTGTAGTAGGATAATGTCTGTAGCGTCTTAATACAGTGTGGTGTTCAAATCTGGACTAGGTCCTGGGGTTTTTCTGCATTTGCGGTTTCCTCGTTAACAAATTTATGGTGTCTGTGTTATTTCTTTTCCGCATTATATTTTTATATAATTGAAATATCACAGGTTGTGCGTAAGTTCAATCAATTATGAATCCGACCTTTGGGTTGTTGATTAAATTGATTGACACTTGGATATTGGTTTTTGATACCGTCCAAGTTATTTCTTATATTCAATCGGGCTCGCAAATTCCTATTTGTTTGATTGCAGATTGAATTGAGAAATAGAGATATAACTCTTGGATATACTTTTCTTAAGATTGAGTCTAACTGTCTAGTTGATTCTCTTGAAAGTATATTGGAGTTAGTCCATACAGATTGCTAAGCGAAATATTGGGTGTGGTTGTTAGACCCCCGCTTTTTCAGTTCCAAAGTACAATAATTAACATTCAACATGCATAACGTGCGTAAGATAATTTCCCTAGATACCTCGTTTTATAGTATTGCACATCTCGCGCTACTGAAAACATAAAATATAGTATAAAATAATTGTATAATATCACACATCTCGCACTATTTAACTTAGCAAGGAGTTGTGGGGATATATAGACACTCCTCGCGGGGAAACTACGCAAACACACATCAAATTATTCACCCAATAATCAACAATCATTGAATTATAAGATTCATAAAAGAAAAGGTCTATCTAATTCCACTTCCTCAGATATTGAGACTACAGTAACAATACCCGTGAAAGACTACCACCAGATTGAATTATAAGATTCATGAAAGAAAAGGTCATTCTAATTCCACTTCCTCAGATATTGCGACTAAAGTAACAATACTCGTGAAACACCACCACCAGATGATCTACAAAAGTGATGTTAGAATAAACCAAAATATGTCATTCTTACTTCGCCCTATAAATGAGAGAAGACGACAGTAGAATAACTCCAGACTCAAATAATAGTTGTCATCCACACAGTTTCCAAGGCTGTGATTCAAGAACTACAATCATAAGTCCCTAAGGTTTTATAATCAAGTAAGAAAAAAAATTGATCCCGCAGTACGGGAGAAAAACTGAATTCGGAGCATCATAGTCGTCGGATATCAAAGATCTGACATCATCTAACTGTGCACTTAACCACAGTTAGACGCCCAAATTTAGAGTAAACTTCCGTATCTTTAAATGGTTTTTTTTTTCATATATACATTCACTTTCCCAGCTAACTCAGTATTCTTTTCTTTCTTAACGAACACCTTACATATCACCGTACATTCAGATCCTTAGTGATTGGTGCTTGCGGGATTTAATTCAATCCTATTAGCTCTTTCCACATATCGGATTAACTACGTTGTTTTTTCCAGAGTTTATTGTTCATTGCATGTTGTATCTTCTTCATTGGTTCAGGAATTTATGTTAAACCGAAACCAAAGGGGAGTCCTGTTAATAATCTTACTTCATGCTTCTAGAACTCGACTGTGTGTCGGGATCAAATTATTTCTACATGAATCAATAGCACTTGGTGATAGTTTTTTATTTCGAGCTCTGTACTCCGTCGATGATGTCGACATTTTCTCGGTCTGTGCTGAATAATTGGGACATCATCTTTATTAGTTGAGTTATCCTTGTCTTCTGAAGAGAAGAACTTTCAGTAAGATTCATACTACTTCTTTATAGAAGTCAAGTACTGTAAAGAGAATTCAGAAAGGAAGAGCTTACCAATTCTAAATCTGAAACCAATTAAAAATCACACACACACGAGCAATCAAGAACTGTGGTTAGATGGAACGAAGTATAAAAATAATACTACATATTAACTTATTATTATCTTGGTACATTAATCAATTGTGCAATAATAAAACGTGATTCGAGATTGGTGTGCTGCTATAACAAGATTGCAATAGCATCAACACATTTTTACTATCAATAACGACATTAAGCATTTTCATTGAAACCAGATCAAAGTTTAAGAGAGAATTAACTTATGGTACTTGAATTGTTAGATGTCTTGTGAAGCTTTGCTTTTGTGATTAAATTGATGGAGCGGTTTACTTTGTTTGACCAAAAAATCTAGATATTTAACAGAGACGTATTGAAAAAAATTGGCGCCTGAATTTAGGATTTGATAACTGAGACAGTAGGGAAAGTGAATATATGAAAAACCATTTACAGACACGGGGGTGTACTCTAAATACGGGTGTCTAACTGTGGTTAATTCAGATTTGCTCCCGCACCGCGGGATCAAATTTTTTTCCCAATCAAGCATAAGATGCAACAAAAGGATCCTCATAATAAATTATAAAGGTAATATTGGGTATCCCAACCCCCTTATAACAATAAATAATTGGAGTCTAAACCAACTTTTAATCAGCATAAAATAGATATAACATTTGGAGAATCCATCAACGCATAGCACATTACATACCCATCCAATTATACACATATATGCTCACAAGAAGTAAGTGCACATAATGCTCATAGATTACAAGAAGGTTACAGAGTTCTCATCCGTTTTGAAGGCAAACCACTCCAGCTTCAAGAATTCTCATCTAATAGTCTATAATACCGTTCATCATTATCCTCATCATCCTCTTGAACGTGTAATTACGATCTGAGTCAGCATGAAAGTGATACATAAATGGTTTTTCAGAATCCCAGTTAATATCCTTTGCTCTATCTCAATTTTCGTTTTAGAACTCCCCTATCTCTTTCTTAATCAAGTTTTCATTGATAGTTTTATGTCCAAATTGATCATCGGAAGGGTAGCAAAAGTGGTTGGAAACTGGCCGGAATGATCACCGGAAAATATCTCAGGTCATCGGTCAACTAGTCAACTAACGGTCAATGTCTGATCCACGGAGTCGAAGTCCAAAGTCAATAGGTCAATTGGTAAGTTTAGTCAAAGTCAAACTCAGTCAAGTCAGGTCAAATACAATGAGTCAAATTCTTGTCAAGGGAGTCAAATTGTTTTTACTCAGTTGAAGAAGCTGACTCAAGCAAGTCAGATAAATCGGACTTTTGACTAGGCTGAAAGGTGAAAGGCCTCCTGTGCATGCCACATGCCAGGGCATTACTAAAATTCATCATTACAATGCAGTAACCATTACCATTTGCAGTTTCATCACTAACAAACACTCCAGATTACTACAGCTTCACAATCCAACTCCTACAACATCTAATTTCAATTCAACTAGAGTGTATTTACAATTATCATCACTGTAACTATTTATACATTCAAACAAAACTTCACCATTCGGTTACAACTACAAATTAAGATTACCTGCAAATTGCAGCTCTGAGCAACACCCTTTCTACCTTCATACTTCTTATATCTCTCCAACTCTGGGCAGTTTTAGCTCCATGTATTATACAACAACATCACTTACAATCTTCAAGGTAATATCAATTCTTTATTTCATTTCAGTTTCATAGTAACACCTGCAACTTCAAAATCTACTCAATGCAACTAATCCATATATAGGTTGTTTCAATCCACCTCAGTTGATCAACACCACCATCACAAGCTACCACTACCAAAAAACTGCAACTGTAACACTAAAGATACCAGTACAAATATCTTTATTAATATATACAACACCAACACCAATGCATATATATATATATATATCCTAAATTATTCCTCTAACTTCGTATCAATCACAACAATAACTAGTACTAATTCTTCTCACTAAACTACAATCCCAGATCAATTTCATACTCCTATGTTCTCTGCAATCTCATTACTGTTTCCATTTCAGACAAACATTCCAATACCAAAGTGTATTTGTACTTACATTCAAGGGCGGAGCAACAGGTTGACTAAACCTGGAAGTATCACCCCCCCCCCCCCCTCCCTTTTTCTCCTAAAACATCAACCAGTTAGTAAATTAACCCTAGAAAAAATAGATTTTATCAAGTTGGTCCACTAATTATAGTAAATTAGTCCACCGAATATAACTGATAGACGCATTTATGTGTCTATTTTCATCTCTTTTATGTATAGTGTTAGTACCCATTTTTGTACTAATTTTGGTATTTTATCCCTTGTAGGTGTTTTTGGAAAAATAGGCTTTTGCGGCAAAATTGGCTCGAAAAGTTGTTAAAGGCTCCTGGGAGGACATTTGCTATTCGGACTCTCACTTTGGATAAGGGGTAACCCATTTCCAAGCATCTGCTAAGTACTGACCGGGACTGGATAGGGGGAGGTCACATTTCTTCACATTTTCAAAAACAGAAAATTGGCGGGAAAATTTTCAGAAAACAGACGATTTTGTGGATGGATTGTTGATCGATTTTTAGGGAGATTAAAGGGTTGAATTTGATTTGGTTCGTTCCTATGGACCTAACAGGCGAGGTAAGGGTGTTGGAATGGATCCAAAGTGGCTAGAACTCGAATTGGAGGTGAAAAAAAAGGTTAACAATATCACGGTTTATTTTGGGAAAGTTTCTTGGTTTATTTTTGGAAACTTACGTGAAGAAGAGGAAGGAAACTCTTCTTAGAGATTTGTTTCTATCATGGGAGGAGTTTGGACAGCTGAGAACACGTGAAACAGAAGAAAATTAAATAAATAAATATCGCAACTTGCTGTGGAGGAAAAAACCAAAGTTATTCTCGAATTTTCTTTGCTCTACTATGTATAAAAGGGTTGGTTCGAGTCCTAGGAAGGTAACCAAGACCTTAGGGGAAAGTTTAGAGCCTTAGAGAAGCCAGAAAAATCATTAGAAGAAGATCGGGTTCTGCTGCTGCTGCTGTTGCCGGAAAAGACGAAGAACACAGAACAGCGGAAAAAGAAAGTTGCAGAGGCAGACTTATTTTCAGTGACAACGAGTTACGGTCGCATCATCCTGCAGTCACCGAAGCTCTTCAGCAACGATTCCGTCCGCTGTATTAGACTTTCAGCGACTACAGTATACCCTTTTCTCTCTTGTAATTAATTTTTGAGCCATAAACATGTATTTTGAGAACACGATTAATATGAGGAGCTAAACCCCTTAGCCGAGGCGACGGAGGAAGCCATTGTTCCATGAAAAGTGGTATAGTTCTATTTTAATTATTTATTGCAATTATTTTACATGATTATTTGCATAGAACTTAAAAGAAAAATTGATTTTTATTGAGTAGTTGTGAGTTGTTTTGATGGAACATGCTAGGTTTTAAAACTTTTGATGTTTCATGCTTTGTGATTACAACTACTACTTCAAAAATCTATTAGAGGCAAATATTAGAATCACTTTAAAGAAGAATATTGCATGAATATTGATTAGAGTTTATCAATTAATTGGTCCATGGTGGAATCCAGAGTCTCGGTATTTTCTTATTATTATTGAAACAATTTTATTTAATTTTCAAAAATCCTTCACAAGCCCGAGTTGAACGAACTTTACTCACCACTTTCACTACAACTTAAAATTCACATCAATAACTGTCCAAGCCCAAATACCATTTTTAACTTCATAATTCAATAACACTTGTTGTTCTTGGCAGGGCATTGCAAAGACACTTTGCTATTGGAGGATATATTATTAACTAAAGGATTATCAGATTGAAGAAATCTTAAGGTATGAATTCCAAAGTTTTCTGCTCAATAAAATTAAGGTATGATTTCCTCAAGGAAGCACTTAGAACTAAAACCAGAGAAAGGGGACGAGGAGAGTTAGCACTTTAGTTGAAACTAAATGCAGACTAATTCACACGATCAAGTGATCATTGATCTTTAGAAGGTCTTGCTTAATTTGTTTAACTTTCGTGGAGTGGCCAGTCCGACAATCATGAAAGTAAGAATAGCTAAACTTTCTGTCATAAAATGTGTAACACTCTTATTTTGTATTTCATCCCTTCTCTATCATTGGCTGGACTAGCACTAGTATAAATCCGGCGCGAAAATAATAATTTAGCACCCCCTTTTCTAAAATCCTTACTCCGCCACTGATTACATTCAACCTTGTTCTCCCTTATTAGATTCAGCTCCATGAATCCTAGGTTTCTGATCTGCATCCCTTCAATTCTGAGCAACTCTAGCTTCATTCCTTATCTCAAATTTACCATTCACATATTTGTAACAAATCCATTTCAAACTAACCTTATAACTCATCCTGAAATTGAATTTCGATTATAATATTCCTTGTTTCAATTGTATAACCCTAATCAAACCACCAACAACATCTAACGTCTCCTTTTGAATACAATTCACATGAAACCCTAATTGAAATTCCCAATGTAGTTCACACATAACTTAACTTATATCCTCTCAACATAATCAAACCAATAAGAAATTCCAAGTATATAGATCAATTTACACAAATCCATTTACTAATTCATTACATCATATCATCTTAAATTCACTTACCAATTTCTTCTTCTTCCTTGATTAACCAGCTTCAACACCACCATTTACTAATTCATTCCATCATATCATCTTAAATTAACTTAACAATTTCTTGTTCTTCCTTGATTAACCATCTTTAACACCATCATCATCAGATCTTCTTTAATATATATCCACATCTCTCGATCTCAAAGCTTCCGTTGTTTTCTTCATCTCCATAACTGAACCATAACCCTACTTCACCCCGATTCAACTCTTTTTGTCATTTCTTCTTCTTCTCTTACCCAACCAACATCATCACCACCACCATTAATCAAATACTTTATCTTTTCTCTCCTATCATCTATCTCAAAATCTTGATCAAACCTCTCAATTCATTTCTCAAAAACAAAGCAGCGAAGAACAGGGGAGGAAGATGAGAAGAGAGGGGACAGAGAAGAGAAAAAATAACTCTCTTTGGCTTGATTTGGATAAAACCAAAGCCAAATTGATGAGGCACCCAACGAAAAGGATATGGGCAACCCGGACGAATAAATCTATTAGATGAGAAAGAGTGTGCCCTGAGTAAAAGTCACGTCTGCTTTAATAAGATTTATCACGAAATGACTATTTTTTCCTTTTCACAAATTTAATGATTTCTTTTTCATTCGGTATCCGATTGACACGTTCAAGTAATCCATTCTGAGTAACTTTTTGAGATCTATCCAATGGTTTTAACTCCGTTTCCAAATTATTATTTGATTAATTTATAATAATTAATTGGGGAATTACAAACATGATTTGACAGAACTGGAAGCCATTATTGGGGTTTTGAGGTAGAATATTATTATGACTTTGTTTCTTTACTTTTAATTTGCAAAAATTGATTAACTAAGAAATGTGTATTCTCAAATCTAGAAAGACTAAGAGTAATTGTAGTGCTACTTTGAGTAGCATACTTAAATCTATCCTTACCAATTATTTTTAAAGTACTGATGTTGGCAATGTCACTAGCTACTTACTGATTTCAAAGGTTGTTAGTATAATATTTCAAAAATATTTTCTTTAAGATGATTTCTTAATCTCCAACATATTAAACAATATGTAATTGATGAATTTGATTCCAACATTTAATCTACTAATATGATAAAAATCATTGGGACGGGTGTCGGGCGAAGCCCCGCCTCACTGATTATGGGCCAATTCCCATCATACCTGATGCGCAGCACGGGTTACATACTAGTTTGATTTTAAAGATGTCTTTGAGGGAATAATACGTAGGAAAGACTCGAGGATCTGTTAGAGATGCTCTTAAACAAATTTCGAAAAAGAGTTAAACTGGCATTAGGTTCAAGGGAGAAAGTTGGAAATCTTATAAGATGGTGAGGCTATATTAGACATTTAGCGTATCTTATAGTGGCTCATAGGAAAGATAACACCTGGTTTATGTTATTTGGTGCTGCTATTTCAGTTACTCTATTTAGATAGAGATTAGCCTCCCTTCATCCTGGTAGCAGTAGTCGATAAAAAAATAGCATAAAAAGAAGTAGGATCTTCCCACAATATAGAAGTAGGTAGCATTTTGCCACTAGCCGTATATAGAAGAAAAGCAAACATGTTGTAAGTTATTTATTGTTCTTTTATGCATAACCATTTAATCGGGCACACTAATACAAGTCCTATACTTGTAAATACATAAAAGAAATCTTGAGCCAATCCTTGTCCTCTCTCACACCTTCTTCTCCAATAATTAAAAACATCTCCAGTGGCTTCTGCTCTGATATGGTTTATTTTTTGGGTTGGATCTAAGCAGGTTTATTCACTCTTTCTTAGTTTCTAGTTTAGTTAGTAGTTTTAGTTTAGTTGTTATTATGCTTTCTACTTATCCGCACCATTAAGGTGGTTTTATCTTCTTTTAAAAGGTTTATCAAAGCTTTAAATTGAGGTTCTTGGTTATTGATTTGGGTTTTAAGATAATAGTGACACTTTTCAATGAGGAAATCTTCATATTTGTTGTCTACGGTGACAAAATCTTTACCATGATCTTCATCATTAATTTATTCACCGTCAGAACCTTCATTGGTGATTTTTTTTTACAACGAAATCTTTTTCTCTATTACAAGAGTTTTGAGCAAATCACTCGTATTTTGGGAACACATCTTCTAAAGAAGAAAAATAAACAAAATGGTTGGAATATAATTCCGGAAAAACCATTCTTCCTCCCATTTAATCAGGTCTTATTCATACTTGTATTTGTCTTACTCTGATAATCCATCTCTTTCTCTTGTCAGATTTCTAAGTATTGTACTTTTATGTCACTCTCTTATTTTCGATCTTAAACTTATCGTAACCTCGAATGACGTTTAATGAAAAGGTTCCTTGTACGTTTAAAAGCATATCCAACAACATTAAAAATTATCAAAGATAAAATATAACCAATTAAGATAACCAGCTTTTCCCTGAAAACATACTTCATATATATTTTTAGAAACAAAATTTATTTGAATCAATTAATAGAAAATATACATGTACGTCTACATATCATTTGTTTTATATGCCCTCATCAAAAATTTATTCGGTTTTAAGAGGGTCCAATCTGACGACGAATTCTCTTCTCTCTTGATCAATCAACTGATGTTCCCTTAAACCCACTCAATAAAAAAAATATATATAAAACTGCACCCAAAATTATATCAGGAGAAGTTGTTTAGTAATGAAACCTCCTGTAGTACATAAAGAATTTATCCATTCGCAATGATCAACTCCCAATGAACTTGCTCTCAACACAACATTGTTTCATGTTTTCTTTTCATTTTCCGGAAGCTTTTTTGTTTTCTAGGGTTTCTCGTTTTCCTCACTTTTATCTTTCTCAAAACATCATTACCGTCATCTCTTTTTGTTAGATAATGGTGAAAATAAGAAAAATATTCTCACTGAGATTAATCTCGAATCCCATAGATTAGAGTGTCTTTCGGAAGCCAAACGATCAAAAACTTATGATCTCAATGTATTGCTGGTAGAATCTCAAACAAAAGATGAAGGAATTCTGATAAATTGGGTACAAGATCTTTTGTTGAAGAATGCTAAGATCTATGTGAACAAGTATAAAATAAATCAGTATAAAAAAGATCTTGAACTCTCAGCATCAAAAAATCAACAGTCATGCACACATTCTATGTAGAGTTTTAGAACCTCAGGATCTCTTCCAGATCGTTCTTGACAAACTCTTCAAAACCTAATTACCAAAAGTTCTATGGTTATAATACGGAGAGAAAAGAGGATCAAGACTAGGTGTTGCAATACATACTTTATTTTTTTAACATATATGATATAGTTTCATAATTAAGTCAGTAATAATGCACTAAGCATATCCATTAGTATGAAATTGCAACTATCAAATATCATAGGCATTTAAGAAACTTTGTATCTTTAAAATATTCAAAAAAATTGTAAATAATTATTGCATAGAATAAAATTCATATGAGAAAAATTGCAATGATAAACTAAATTCTAATGTAGCATTTTTCTTATAAAACTTAAAAATGACAACAAATTTAGTTTTTCGCAGATCATAAATCGAAAATAGGTTTATGTTTTGGGAATGTAGGTAAATGTTAGTTAAATTCTTCTTAATATGTTAAGATGAATTTAAAGTTTATAATATAGGTATACGTTAGTTATAAGAACTTTGGATTCTTGACTGACCTTTCACTGGAAACCATCTTGATTGTTGAAAAGATAGTTATGTATCTATTGACGGGATATTGCTGATCGGTTCGGGTTTGAACTGAAGAGTAATTTTAGGTTCTTGAATCTTAATGATTCTAAAATCGATTGGAAAAACCCAGCAATTTTAAGGTTCACTGAATTGCTTAAAGGGAAAAATAGAAAGGTATGTGGGTTGAAGAAGTTTTGCAAGCGGTCATATGAATACTTTCCTTGTGGTTACATCTGCAACTCCACCTTGGAGTTAATCCTTTCCCTAAGAAGCTAGTAAAATCATTCAATGTGAGTATTTCTTATGCCTAATCTTGACTTGTTTGCAGCTGTTTCAAATTGTTGTAGTGGGTGGTTCACTTTTGGGTTTCAAATGGGCGACTTCAAGTGCTTAGTGAAGATTGTCCATCTGATTGCTTTATCAAAATCGATAATGTTGTTCTATCATTCTTCAAAGGAGTTTAAGTATCCTCTTGTCTGGTGTGGTTACGTAAGTATTCAGCTGGGGTATGTAGAACTGATGGAAGATTATGTATTATCTCTTTCTTTTCTTTTTTCTTTTTTTAATCAGATTGTTGTCCTATATACTTCCATGACTCTGATGCTTTTCCTTAATTTCTTAAGTATTTCCTATTATATTTAAAAAAAAATCTTGACTTGTTTGCTCTATTTTATATTTATGCTCTTCAAACTTAATTTATTTAGTTCGTATAGTGATCCTAACTTAATATCATATATAGTTCATTTAGTTTGTAATCTAATACCTAGTTTATACTAAATATCATAGTTTATTTAGTTCGTATATTAATACTAACTTAATAATGAAAATATGTCTCATGTATTAAACATACAATGTATTAAATACATAATAAGAAAACCAATTGAAAAAAGATACTCCCTCCGTTTCAATCTTTCCATCCTCTATTCTATTTTCGCCAGTTTGAAATTTATGTCTTGTTTTTATCTATAGTCATATTTTTTCAACAAACTCTCAAATATACCCTTATTTCATTCTTATTAGCAATATTTTCAATAAAATCCTATTTGAAATCGTTAAAAATATCTAAATAGGTAACAAATATGGTTAATATCTTAATTTATTTTCTTTATCTTCGTTCCATTTGAAGAAAAAAAACTATTTTTGGCTACAAAAGTTAGATTCTTTAGAAAATTTCTACTCCAATAATATAATTTGAAGTTTCCAAAATTTGGAACATCTTTAATTTATTCTCTTTCATTTTCTTTCTAAAATAGAATTCGTCAATTTTGGGTAACAACAATTCTGCTCAGCCCACCTTAAATCCCACGGTCAATCCCACCAATGACATGGCGATTGACTTGGCTTGACTTTTGCGTTTTATTGGTTTTCTACTTTTCTGCTGAAACGTGTTGTTTTGTTTTTCTGTGGTTATGTTCGGAAAAACAATTTTTGTTTCCCTTATACTTTTTGTTGAAACGTGTTGTGTTTGTTTTTCTGTGGTTATGTTCAGCAAAACAATTTTTGTTTCCCTTATATCCGTTCCCTCCATTAAAGAAGAAGAAGAAGAACGTCAAATTAAGAGCTCACGATTAAAAGAAAAGAAGAATTTTTATTAGGTAAATTGTATGTAAACCTTTATTATTGAGAGTGTCGCGCCTACATTAGAAATCTACTTTACACAATAAGTTATGATTCATTAGTCGATTGTTGAAGACGATGCAGTTTTAATGGATCTCTCATTCAGATCTTTAGATTATAATGTTCAATTTGTGGGTGCATGTAATGGTTTAGTTTGCATATAGTTATTTGATTATATGGGTGCTAGAGATTTTGTGGTGTGGATGCCATAGTACTTGTGAAATTCATAATTAAAAACTCCTCTATCAGAGGTTTCTTAAGAGCTTGGGCAATAATAAGTCGAAAACGATAATGTGGACATGCTGAGATATGGTTACATGTGTGATCAGATGGATGTAATCACACCCATTTGCAGAGGGTATCAAATGGGTTCTGAAGCAGGGTTTGCTGTCAAATACGATATTAAGGTTTCTTAATAACGGTTCTGAAGCTGGTTTCTAGCATATAGTTACATGTGTGATTAGATGGATCACACTCATTATTTGACATAAGATTTTTATTGCAAAGACTAGAATCAATTTGTACTCTGATAGTTGGATGCTTACAAAAATGCCCTTTTGGGTGTCAGGCAAAAGATTAAAAGAAGGCACTGGAGTTGTACGAGGATATGAAAGACGCTTTAGATTAATCGATTAAGAAGAAGATGCCTTGCTCTTTAAAGTTAAGAAAAATCGAAAAAACATAACGTTTCAGCAGATCTGGGATACTCTTATAAGCGTTCTTTGATTAAGGCAGGCCTGCTACCTTGATGCAGTCGTTATCTCGTCTGGTTCAGTTATTGCAGTGGAAGTTGCAGTTTGCTTTGGTCTATTTTAGCGTCTTAGATTTCCATTTGCACAGTTCTGGGTAGTTGATCTGAGAGCTAGGTTTCTTGCTTGTTGAGACTTGTTTTTGTTTCAGTTTTCTTACTGTAACACCTCTTTTTCTTTTTTAACCTTATCCTTTGGGAAAAAAAGAAAAAGAAAAAGAAAATAAAACGCAAAAGTCAAGCCAAGTCAATCGCCGCATCATTGGTGGGATTGACCGTGGGATTTAGGGTGGGATGAAAAGAATTATTGTTTAGGTAATTTCTTTGTAATAAATTTTTTATATAAAAATATGGGTAGTCTAAGAAATCCCACGGATTCCTTAATATTTTGACTTTGTTAAAGCGGGCAAAGATTTTGAAACATTGGAGTATTCAAATAGTAATAAGAGGAGCGTTCCCTTGACAGGCTCATATTTTACTGCTTTTGACAGGGTTGTCTCCACCGTTGGATGAAGAAATATTACGGTCCTTATCTTTCCATCAAAATCTGGGTTACTCGATACCCATCATAAAATATGGGTGAAATATACAGTTGTTCTTTCACATGACTAAGTCTATTTTCTCTCTTCCACCCTCTGATCTTAGGCACAGCGAATTAAAATTTAAATCTGGATTGATTATTCGAACCATTTCTTGATGTTGATTAATGTTGTGATCCATTAGCATCAAGATCTGGTTTGGAGTTTAATTAATAGCTAATGGTAAATAAGGTAAGAGATTTTTGAATAATCATCATCAATTCAACGATTATTCATTCAAAATTTTGAATAATTCTCATCAATGAAAATTAAGTTTTGCTATGATAAAGTATGTAGTCGACCAGGTTCTATAACCCTAGAAAATTGTATAAAAAGGGTAAATCTAGGTATATTGTAAGCTTGACCATAATTCTATTTTCCCATTAAGAAAAATTCGTATCTTGTAAATGCCAAGTTGATCAATGAACATTAAACCATAGGAAGGGAATTTTTTTTAACTCTCATGCTTTACATTCAATGCTAAATGCTTTACATTGGGGCTTTTTTGTGGTACTGAAACTAAAGAATGGATGGGTTTTTAGTGTGAATTATTAGTTCATGGGTTAAAAAATGTGTGATTGTTTTGTTAATCAGAACACAACCAGTAAACAAACCCAAAAATATAGGTCTAAAAGATTGAAATCATCTTTGATTCTTTTTGTTGATTTTTACACTTAGACGAATCATAAAACAAAAGAATCATAAAACAAAAGAATCATAATTTAATTTCCATGTGTAAGGAAGAAGAATTATGATACAACTCACGAGAAAGGAGGAAGAAAAACTGAAAAATAAATACCACATCTGATTTCCTCCTAGGTTACGAGTAACCCAGATTTGCCCGATTTATAGGAAAGATCTTGGCCATCTTTGTTTCTTCGTCCAACGATCGAGATAACCCTGTCAAAAGCTGTAAAATATGGGCCTGTCAAGGGAACGATTCTCTAGTAATAATACTTAGATATGTTTTATAACCAAATAATATTTTACCTTTTCAACCTATCATGCAGTACTTTAATATGGAATTCCTTAGGAAATGAGAGGTTAGATACCGAAGATGTCGCAATCTCGCAATATAAGTTATTAGGCATTCGGTTATGGTGAAGCCAGTCATATCTAGAACATAAGGTGGCTATTCCTATATATAAGGTGAATATCCTTACTACGGCTTTACTCACAGAGAATAAAACTTATAAAATTATGGACCTTTCTTGTGGAACACAAGAGTTGTTGAAAGTTTCTGCGATTAATAGTAGTTGTCAACTATAAGTAATTTCGATTTATGGGTTGGAATACGGTTTGTATTAGTTAAATTCGGAAATAAACATTCATTATATATCTTTTGAGTCAAAACTGGATTATATATATAGAGAATGGATGGCTACATATGGTTTTTCCCTAAGGGTTACATCTTCAATATCAAGTGGAACTACCTCATCATACTCAAAAACAGACATAGTACTTCTAGCTTTTTTTGCCAGGAAATCTGTTACACCATTTTTAAATCTCCTAACAAGACTAAAAGACCAACCATCATAACTTTCCAAATTAAACTTACTGTCAGGTATTAACCCATAATTTTTCCAATAAACAAATGATGTCTATTCATTGATATATTTTATTAAAGTCTCACTATCATACTCAAACACTACTGAAGCTAATCCTTCACTCATAACCCAACACACAACATCATTCATTATAAGGCATTCCATTACTTCACTTCATAGTCTTCAATCACACCTTCCATTATTGCAAGGATTTTCAGATTTGATAATACATTGTCTTCCACTCAACCCTTGGTCATAATACAACAAATAGTGGAGATTGTATTTTTACAAACTCATCCTTTGATACACATCATACGTGATTGTATGATAAGCCAACTTTTTAAGAGATATGAGTTACTTAATTAGGTAAACATCTTGCGTTGCTTAAGTTTAAAGTCTTATTTGGGATCAAGAAGCTTTTATTAGTACCGCTGGTGGGAAACTAAATCATACTGTTATTTTAGTTTTTCGGTTAATTGATCTGATTAAGAACTAACGGTATAGTTATCCATGATATATCAAACTTGTTGTTTTCTATGGTCATTTGTTTATAATATAAGGCCACTCAAGTTTGTTTGAAGATTTTACTATTGCAGATCTAGTGATTCAAGATTTATAAATAGAACTGTTGATCAATCAAACGTTAACAGACTCTGATCTATGTGTGTTGATCAATAATAGGAATCAAGTTGTTTGTGCAGCGGTTACTTTGAAGATTGAAAACTTAAATACTTTTTTTTTCCTAGTTTTTTTTTGTCTTTGTAATTCTTTTTATTGCACACTTGATTCTCTGGGATCCAAACCAACAGTTTATTTTGATAGACTTACGACTTGTTGGAAATATCGAACAAAGTATCTAGTTGTTTCTTCTCGTTAAGTTATAGAGCTCATTCACTGAGATTGATTATTTCGATAATCTTTATCTTGGTTTGATCTTTGACCGTTCTTTGTTGTTTCGGGATACGATCCAAAGGAGTTGAGAGCATAAGTAGGTGAAACAACTCAAGATAGTGGACCTTGTCTTAGGATTCATACGTTTAGACCAGATTGGTTGTAGGCGCAAGGAACAGAATAACGAAGGAATATTTATTTGGTCTAAACTTTATGAAGTTGGGTAGTTTGTATAGAGAGTATTCTAAACTGTACTAGATCCCGAGGGTTTTGTGCGACGAAGTTTTCCTCGTTAATAAATTCTTGTGTATTGTGTGACTTATAGTATTTCTATATTATATTGGTTATCTTTATAATTAAAGTAAATACGCTAGTAGTTAATCCACTTGATAAGTTATTTCGATCATAAACTTAGCTTAGACTATATACCAAGTTACATCTTATTGAAGTAATTCTTTGGCCATTATTGTTTTACTAGAATTACACAAGGTTGTGTTTGTATAGATTGATATCTAAAAGATTGTGGTGTACTAGGTACTCTCGTCATTTCAATGGTATTAGAGCAGGAAAACATAATAAGGTCTAACAAAAAAAAAATTGTGTGCGATCCAACATTTTGAGACAATGAATTTAGGTTCCTATGAACTGAATTCAGTTAATATTCCATTAAGATTTAATGGAATCAATTTTTCGCGGTGGAAGACACGAATGAAGATGTTTAAACTCTCTTTCCAAAATCTTTTGGAAGATGGGAAAAAGTTATAAGTATCTCAGGTTTTTATGAAAACCTACTGTCAACTCAAAAGAATTTCAGTTAAAAAGATCAAGTTACTATGGATAAATTCTCAAAAAAACTAGATCATACAAAGCTTACAGAAAAGGCGGTCTACAATTATACATCTTATCTTCTTGGGCATATAAAGAGGTGCATGATTTACAATATAAACACAAGTAAAAGTGAATCTTTCAATATTGTTGCAATTGCTAATTATTGCAAAAGATCTTCGAATGTTTCTTTTCTTCAAAGGATATTTCTTCATGGTATGAAAAGAAAAATTCCTTATTTCTTGTAAGGAAACGGTATTTCTTGAATCTAATAAAACAATCATTTTTACTTAGATGATCCCATTGGGTTAGATTTTAAAGACAAGGTAGAAAATTTTCATTACGTAAGTAGAATGAAACGACTCATAAGGTTTCCTTTATATTGAAGAATTCTCTAAAGTTTCAAAGTTACCGAAAGAGGAAACGATTTCAGTTTAAATACTACGGGTACCGTGTTCTCTGTTAAAATATTCAAACGTATACTATCATGTTGCGAATCATGAAACCATTTTGGCTGAAAAGATACTTAATAAACAAACATAAGAAGCATTCAGTCTATTTTATATATTGTTGAAAATTATTTAATGCATTCTACACATGATAGTTTCTTTGAAACAAGTGACAGGGTAAATGAAATTCATGAAAAATGGTATTTGTTATATTTATGTTTCTAAAAATTCTTTAAATTTATCTTACTTCATCTGTTTCCACTTTGTAATGTTTGTGTTATTTATAAAGAACCAAAATAATCTTATAAGTTCATAAGATTTAAAAATAATTGTTAAATAGTTGTCCCTAAAAAATATTGATGGACATTAATGAATAAAGACATGATATGGATCCATTTGGTTTCGAAAAAGACCAAATAACTTTTGTGGATCAATCTTTATAATTAAAGTAAATACACTTGTACGTTAATCCACTTGGTATGATCACATAGTTAGTTCAGTGACTGGCTTAAACTACATACCAAGTTACATCATGTTGAAGTAATTCTTTGGCCATTATTGTTTTGGTAAAATTACACAAGATGTGTCTGTACAAGTGGATATTGAAAAGATTGTAGCGTACTCGATACCCTCGTCATTTCACCTCAAGAGCCAGGTCCAATTATACATTCTTGGTAAAGGTAGTAGCAGTGAAATATAACATTGATCCCTCATGATTCAATGTATCATGAGGGTATATTTGTAGATCAGTCAGATTGTTGGAAGGACAGTGCGAACAACAAGGTTATAGCCTTTTATTTTGTAGACATGATTTTTAATTTTTCCAATGCTCCTACCATCACCATGTCTTCAATTTTCTAGATAAAAGGGTACAATTTATCGTCTTACAATGTTACAAGGGTATTTATGTCTTGTAGATCATCCATAAGATGATTGTATAGACATTTGGTTATTTAGGAAGAATAGGGGAACAAAAGTAGTTACGACCTGATAGAACAAGACTACCATATCATAACTGGAGTTAAAGAAAGGATTTTAGCACAAAATGAGAAAAAGATTATTCATTATATCAACCCTTGGCCCTCACAAAGAATAATGAAGTTTTGATGTGGTCTTTGTCAGTTATGGATCCAAGATTCTTCCTTGGATAGGGCTGAAATGTCACTGATTTGCAAGGCAGCCGAAGCCTACTTTTTTTTGAAATGAGCGCGTAGCTAATGGCTAATTTTTATTCACCTATAGAATACTAAATCGGTGGACAACTAAAAAATAAAACGAACAAAACTAATAACGAAATATGATTATTGAAAGAAATTTATGGTTGATAACATAAAATGCCATTTAAACAGCTCTGTAACAGCTCAATACCAACGGAGTCTTGCGTGGAAGAGGATTTGGAGGAAAGAGGTGATTTTCTCTTTATCCGCCTCACTATTAGCCTAGTTCCAAACTTCAAATTTCAATCTACCTTCGTTGTTTTTTTCTCTGTCACAATCAAGATTAACCTGTTAGTACTGTTACACCATCATCAACATAAAACCGTGAATATTATCATTTCTGTGTCACATCCACAAACATCTAAAGTTCATCAGGAAATGAATAAAACTTATATTATTTTCCATCGCAATGATTCTTCACTTAAAACATATTGTATCAACATTCACGTTTCAGATTTGAGGAAAACAATCCAAAACCTTAGTTTAGTCGGTTGTTTCTCCCAATTTCAATGAACAAAAACCTTATTAGACATGATCCAAATTAAAGATCTAACTGTTTCAGAAAAATTGATTGCTTGATTGATTTAAGATACATATAAAGATTATATTAAAAAGAGAATTTCTAATCATCGGAAAAAAAGATTAAAATCATCGATAGGTTAACTAGAAAATTTGTTATTTATATTCAATTATTCGTACTAGATCTGAGATATTTTTGATTGATAAAATGGTAAAGTGGTACTTGAAGGTTGAGTAAGTACTCAAAATCTTGAAATAACATGGATGTAAAGTTCATTGCTGATTAAAGAATAAACCAAATTGCAAAACCAACTACTTCAAGTTATGTTTATACTCCTGTATGACAATTATAACCCGATTCAAAAACAAAAAGGATATCTACTTGAGATTAAATGGACATCTGGATACTAGAAGCGTAAGTGTTTTTATTATTTAAAAAACCGAACCCAATTTTAGAAATTAAAAGTAAAAAGAAATTATTTCACATAAAACAGGTTTATTTGCTTCCATATATCATGGTTTTCCCTATTTCCTATCCACACTTTTCCTATTTCCGATGCCTCTCATAATTTGTAAGATTAATTCACTTTTCAATTTTGTTTTTTCCTATTTACCACATACAAAAGTCAATTAACTATGACCTTGACTAGTAAAACTTTTATTGATCTTCTTCTTCCTTACAGGTAAAAAAATAAATAAAAAATCCCAATAGTTAGAAACCCTAGGTTGAATTTTCTATCCTACTACATCTATTCTTTTTATCTTTTACGAGACATGCCAATTAATTTGCCGTTCGGTAAGTCATTATCGTAGAAGATGATTATAAGCACAAGATTGATTCAAGTTTATAGCCAGCAATCCTTCAAATCACGAGTGGTCACTGTACATATAGCACAAATAAAAATCTACCCACCATTACAAAATCGCCCATGTGAAAAATGTACCATTTCATAGTGTCATGAATGATCTGACCTCGACCCGATATTGAAGCTTACTGTTACCAGCAAATAGTCAATCTTACCATCATGAATGATTTACCGTCTAGTCTCACCTTGATTAAACTCCAGAAGTTGTGAAGAGTCACGTATGTGTATAGAGCGTCCAAATCATACAAGACTAGAAAAATCATATCATAATAAGACTACAATATTAATTAATTACAATCCAAGAATTAAATAATGACACGGATAATTTTGTTTAACCATTCTGTGCAACTTAGATGCTTATAATTGATTGATATCGATTGTAGCGGTCGGTGGTGAAGATGAAGAATGGATGGTTTTTTTTTTAGGTGTTGAGTGATTTTATTGTTGGGCATAAATAAAAAGTCAAAAGATGGTATTTAGGATAAATGAAAATTTATTTGGGTGGTACATAGGATTATTTGGGATCAGAATTTATGTGGATATGAAATAGAAAAAATGGGGATAGGAAACGGGGAAAACCTAAATCATTCCGATGTTGTGTTCAGAAAGGAATTTCTCACAGTAAGTGTATCCAAACAAGCTATATACAGGTCCACATGTGTAGTGTGCGCGTATAATGTTAGACGAACTGCCACAAAATCTCTTCAGGCTAAGAAAATAAAGAAACCGTGTCACTTATTTTTTACTTCAATTTGAAGGAAGTCTTCACATTTTCTCCTCCTCCTCTTCCTCCAAAGAATATTCTTCGTCTCCTCTTCTGGGTTTAATCCCATCATTATCATCATCATCTTCATCACAATTGTCAAACCCTAGAAATCCTTGAAGAAGTAAAGAAGGTGTTACAGAGAAAAGAGATCTGATAAAAAGAAGATCCAATTTGAGAAAAAGGTACTATTTATTTTGAGAAATTTTATGTAATTAGGACTTGATCTTGTTATTTTCTTATGTTATGATTAATCTGGAATTTGATTAATTTGAATCTGAGCTTGAACTGTGAGTTTTTTTTTTCTTTTTCTTTTGTCATTGAGATTTACGATCTATAGGAAATCTGAGAACAATTAGGTTGAATTTAGGGTTTTGCGATGTATATAGCTATATAAGTGCAATTACTGATGGTTTTTTTTGGATTTAGGATGATTTTTTGAAGTAGATTTGATTGGAATTCGGAGATTTCTGTAAACCTCTTAGAAATTTGCCATCATGATGTCTTGGTTAGCATTGGGTTAGGAAGATTGAGAATTGATATTACATGATAGAACACTTCCATCTTCTATCGAATTTAGGGTTTTAAAAGATCTCTTCTGCTGCATGAACCTTGTTTGGTACAGTTGTAAAGAAGTCATCAGATTATGTTAATGTTCATGGAAAAATCGAGAACCCCGAAACCGCTCCACAATTGGGTTTAAGTCTTGAGATTGTGTCTTGTTATTAGACCTTATAGACTTGTTTATGAGTGACTGTAGGAAATACACAAGGCTAGAGGATTAGAAATTTGATATTCCATGAGCAATGACTTATTTTGCTTGGTGCTGTCTGGATAGGCTGACAGCAGACTACTTTGAAGGTATCAAAAAACTTTTAGAGCTGTAATACAGTAAAGAGCAAAAGTAGCCAAATTTACATGTTATTGTTTTGCTTTCTTAGTTGAAAGATAATCGATGATAAGTGATCCAGCTGAAATTTCATGTCTTACCGCTAACTTCTTTTTTCGGTGGTTGCAATTTTTTAATTTCAGGTGTTGTGAAGATAGAGAATAGTATCTATATAAAACATGGTGAAACTGACACTGATTGCTCGTGTTACTGATGGTCTTCCATTAGCAGAAGGATTAGATGATGGTCGTGATCTCAAAGATGCTGAGTTTTACAAGCAACAGGCTAAGGCCTTGTTCAAGAACTTGTCCAAAGGGCATAACGAAGCTTCAAGAATGTCTATCGAAACCGGTCCATTTGTTTTTCAGTATCCTTTGAGATTTTCTATGTGATGTTTCCATAAATAATGCCCCTTAATACCAGTAATTTGCATATTGAACCTAATACAGATCTTGACAATTAGGAAAGTCCACTTTAAGAATCTACTCATTGTGTTGACCCATCTTTACCAAGAGTAACTCTGTTAGTGACCCATTATTATTACCTATCGCTATTTGAAGGAGGTGTGTGTGTTACTTCTGACCCTTTTCTCAAATTTAAGTTATTGTGACTATTTTCTGCTCTATTTTTGCCTGTTTAAGTTGTGTTATTCGGTTCTGTTGGTTCCTTGACCAAGTGGCACAGCTATATTATAGAAGGTCGGGTGTGTTACTTGACGATGTGCGATCGTTCTTATCCAAAGAAACTCGCCTTTCAATACCTTGAGGACCTCAAAAGTGAATTCGAAAAAGTTAATGGGAATCAAATTGAAACTGCTGCCAGACCCTATGCCTTCATTAAATTTGGTTAGTTTGTGCGCAGTTCTTAGTTGTTAATTTTCACCGTAATATCCCAAAATGATTTCGTTGCTCCTAAATTTTCTTTTGAGTTTGTATTGACATTTCTTGTTTTTTGTTTGGTAGACACATTTATTCAGAAGACTAAGAAGCTGTACTTGGATACCCGTACTCAGAGAAACATTTCAAAACTGAATGACGAACTTTATGAAGTCCACCAGATAATGACACGTAATGTTCAAGAAGTTCTTGGTGTTGGTGAAAAATTGGACCGTAAGTTCCGCATACTCATCTAACCTCATATATTTCATCCTTTCTTGCTAATTTTTGGGGTTGCATAAACCATAGAAGCTAGTCTTCTTTCCTGTGTTCGAGCGTGCATCTATATAAAGAGATGAAATAGCCAACCAGGGAAAGATGAAAACCATGTTTAGCTCCTTGGTGGTTTTTGGTTTACAAAACTGTAATGGAAAGAAAATTATGTAGGAATCGCCGTTTGCTTTAACTGCTAAGTAGGAAATAAAAACATTGTATAACCTCAGTAAAAGGATCTTTGGATGTTTGTTGTCGGAATATTAGCTGAAAAAGCAAGGTATCGCAGATTAATTAGGATTTGCTATTACTATCTTCTATTAAAGAAATATCAGTACTTCCTCAACTGCTTAAAAAAACTTGATAATTTTATTAAGAAAAAACTTGCATCTTATTATCTTATCTACAAATATACATGATCTTGATAAGGTTTTTTCGGGGCGTGTAATCTGATTGTTGGTACTGGTAAAAAAAACTCAGAATGCTAGGGTTTCCTAGGCACTCTAGGCCGTTGACAAAATGGATCGTGTAATCAATTTCGAGGTCACTGAAGCACCTGTAGCTTATAAATGCGTTTTGGTTGTTCACCTTTATGTACATGTTTTGCTTTGAGATTTTATTTGTTTATGACTTGAGTATTTGTAAGCAATTCGCTTTACCTTTTATGCAGGACTAACACGTCCTTTTTTGTGTTCAACTCTGCAGAGGTCAGTCAAATGTCGAGCCGGTTGACATCCGAATCTCGTATCTATGCTGACAAAGCCAGAGATTTAAATCGACAGGTCAGTCTGGTTTCGTAAATATGTTGTTATTTAAAAGATTTAGTGTGTCTGTTCAACAGTCGAATAAGCCTTTCGTTGATCCCATCATTGATGATTCGGCTTGGATGTGTTGAATATGGCTACTGTCATTTCCTTGAATATCTTGTGGAGTGAATTACATATTTTGATAAACAAGATAACAAAGACTAGGGTGCTTCGTATTTTGTTTGTTTTATACTGTATATACATGTCTTCTTGCACTGAGTTCTTTTTCACGCCTTCAAGGCAACATGCATAGTTTTTTTTTTCTTCTTTTTTTCTTCCATTTGACCCTGGTGGCTATCTTTATTAATGCGCATTGTTTTGCAAAAACCTCAAAAATTATGCATAACCTTCTGGTTTATTAGTCACTAAAGCATGGGAACATGTTCACCAGCACAACCACTACATCTACATGCACAAACCAGACGATCAGAAATGAATTTTTTTTATAGATGCAAAGATTTTCAACTAGCCACACATGGTGACGTTTTACTCCACAAATAATCCCTTAAACAGAACAGTCAAGGATAGCATGTTGACTATAGATGGCCACTTGTCTTACTGGTAGCTCACTTTAAAGTCTTCCTGAACTCTTGGAGGCAGGTTACAATGTTATAGGTTGATCGTAACCTTCAGATCCACTTAAATCTTTGAGGCCCATTTTTCAGGCTTTAATGTTTTGCTGCTGCATTTTGTTTTTCCGATTGTACAATTACCAAGAACCACTTGCACAATGTTACTCGATCTTCACATTTGGAATCATTTTTTGGTATCTGATTAAAGTTGCGTTTGCCTGTCAGGCTTTGATACGGAAATGGGCCCCTGTGGCGATTGTACTTGGAGTTGTCTTCCTTCTCTTTTGGGTCAGAAAGAAAATCTGGTGATTTCACACCAAATTTTGTGCAGTTCCAGGTAGCATTCATACAATTTCTGCAATCATCAATTGTCATCCACCATTGGCTGAGCAGTGTCTCCCAGTTCTGTTGACTTGAGGAAGCCTCTTCTTGAGTATGGATCCCTCACCTGCAATCGGACATTTCAGTAAATGCATCCTGGTGTTATATAGTTTTTTTTTATTGCTTAAAAGAATCTAGCGAGCAGTAGTTTTCATGACTATGACTGGGTGAAACTTGTTATGATCGAGGGACGATAGAGTTGCAATGAAGTTAGACAAATATTTATAATTTTTTTGTTGAAATTAGAAGTCAGTTTGATCACTCAGTATGGAAATTGATGAACTAGATATATCTTCTTACAAATTACAAATAATAATGTTAACAACGGGAGTATTTTGTTTCTTTTTTGTTCTTTTCCATGGACAATAGCTTCTTGTCGTATGTCTAGGTGTGCTCCAAGTAACCAAATCATTATCACCAAAATGGGTGAACTATTATAAAATATTCAGAACATATGTTTTTATGATCTGATAACTTGAGTATGTTCTTATTGTTCGTTTCAAGTACGACTTCATAAATTTTTTGTTGGTTTTATTGCTCTAAATTTTTTGTTGGTTTTTTTTTTTCGAAAAACAAGGAACCTTTTCATTAATGGGATTTCAAGGTTACAATGTGTTTAAGATCGAAAATAAGAGAATACAAAGTAACAAGAACATACCGTAAGAGTACAATACCGAGAAATCCGACAAGAGAAATAGAAGGATTACCAGAGTAAGACAAATACAAGTATGAATAAGATCCGATTAAATCGGAAGAATGATGGTTTTTCTTGGAATTAAATTCCAACCATTTAGTTTGTTTTTCTTATTTAGAAAGAAATGCTCAAAAAGTAGGAGTGATTTGCTCAAATCTCTTACCACTAGTGATGAAGCTTCCGTCGTCAAAAAGACCACCTATGGAGCCGTCACCGAATAAGTCGATGATGAAGATTCCGTCGCCGGAGACAACCAAGATGAAGATTTCGTCGTTGGAGAGCATGAAGAGCATCACTATTGATCTTAAAACACAACCCAATAACCAAGAATCGCCATTAAAGCGAAGATAAACCTTAAAAGAGCAGATAAAACCACCAAAATGGTGTAGATAAGTAGAAAACATAATAAAAAACCAAACTAATCTACTAACTAACCTAGAAACCAAGGAAAAATAAAGAAGTCTGCTCAGATCTAGTCCAAAAATGGACTAATCCGAGCAGAGAAGGGTTGTGTTTTGATGGTTTTATTGGAGAAGAAAAAAGAGTCGGACAGAGGAGTGAGAAATTCAAAACAAAAATCAGTTTCGAAAATTCTTAGTGAACCATGCACAATTCTTATAAACAAGTGTTGTTTACTCGAGATAAACACAAATCAATACTCATCTAGAAGTAGAACAAAATCTGACCCAATCGTTTGGCGCATGCGTGACTTTAGACGCACTATCGCTTTTGGGCAACCCTCTCAACAACTAAGAACTCTTATCCATTCGAGGAAAACGGGTCCGGGGACCATTGTTCCTAATGAAATGAGCCTCTTCCTAAACGCTCTTTGATTAACCTTAATATGTTGTGACATAATCATATCTTCTCCTCTTAAATCCAATATATTGTAGGATCACTAATGGTAATTAAGATATCATTCTCATTCATATCTTCTTTTTCATTTGCTTTTTTATTGGAAATGGCAATATTCATTCTTGCTGGCGTACCTATTATAAATATGAATAGTGGGTGGTGCTTTTTAAATTCTAAACATATGCACATCTTTGGATCCTCCATTCGAACAACCAGTCCTAGAGAGACAAAAATATTGGTAGTATCATTCATCAATGGCTTCTTTCAAGCACTTCTCCTCCCTAACTCATCTCGTAATTGCTCTCATCTTCGGTTTCATCTTGGTCTCCAGCTTCTCTGTTGATGCTGGCAGAACCTTTGGTTAGTATTTCTTTGATTTCTTCAGTACAGCACATTTCTTCAGTATGTTCAAATTATGAGTTTGACTGTTGGTTTTTATTGAAGAACTTTTTTCTTTATTTGGAGATTTAGTTGTTGAATCTTCCAGCTAGTGTCTAAGTTCGATCGAATGCCAACTAGCATTGATTAGTTTGATTAATATTACTGCATGAATGCAGGTGGAGTAGTGCCACAAGATTATACTGATGATTGCCAGTTTCTGGGTTCATGCAAGGATGGTTCGGATTGTACTTCTCAGTGCGAACAGCGAAGTTTATATGATGGGGCTCGTTGTATTGACAACCCTAACGGTCGCCGGGGGTTCCGTTGTTGTTGCATTGCAGCTTAGTTGATAGATTTTCTTAAAGATCCATTAATTAATTCATTGTCTTTCGTTTTTGATGTCTCCATGCATATCGCTTTTAATGAAATTTGTAGAGTTTGTTGATCTTCTTACAAATGAACATATTCAATTTGTACAAGAGTTTTAAAAAAAAGGTACAGTCTTGAATGATCTTGCAAGTATGCTACTCAACACCAACCACATTGATTACATTTTTCATTTTTGCCTATTGAATAGCCTCCGATGCAGCCATTGCAGCTTATTCAACATCTAGAGACTAGACTAGAGCTGCTCAACATTCACATGTTTCCCTCCTTGACAATCACGGTTTATTAGGCCAATACCTGCAAAAAATTTATGCTTCAGAAATTATGCATCAGAATTTATTCTAAGAATATCAACTTCTGGACCCTGGCATTGTTCTTCGGCCGGTACACTGCTTTGGTTTACCATCCATGGCAAATCAAATTCTTTGAGTTACTGAACAAGTCCACAAACTGATGTTGTGTGGTTTCAGATGCACTACCACAAAACGGGCAACCCCATATCCATATGTCTCCTAAGATTCAACATTTGTTTTCCAAAATTCATGCCATGGAAAAACATTAGAGGTTGCTGATTATTGAGGATAATGTCGTATGAGACTTCATGGAGAAATAAACCACTAGAGTTTCATGTCCTTCTAGTTTTGTCCTTACACTGCGTAGGAATCCTTTTCTTCCAAACCAACTATGTCAGTATTAAAATAAGCAGACAGAACGGAAGATTCAAGTTCCATTGATTAGTATCCTTGTCAATCAGCTGTTCCACACACTTCATTTTTTCTCATAACAATGTTTAAGCCTGGACAAAAATACTTCTCCATATTCAAGACCCATCATTACAGATAATATTAATACTAATATCGTTACTAATTGGGTTACCCCAGGGGAAAATATCTATGCCTAAGAATCTATACCCATAAGGCATCTAAAGTATCTAACATTCTCCAGGATAATCTGGTCAAAAGAACTTTGAGGAAGGCGGCAGTCTTCTCAACTCCTTTTTGTGTTTTTATATCAAAATTAAAGTGTCCAAATTATCCAATCATCACAGGCTTTTTCATCGTGATTTGCGTCCTCGTACTTTGTTTGTTGCTCCATGAAAAACCCCGCACAATCACGAATTATTAGACCAAAACATGCAAAAAATTTATGCTTTAAAAATGACGCATCCGGAATGCATCAGCAACAAGAATGAAAATTTGTGTGCAAAATTTTTATAATTGAAAAAGAGATTTTTTTGGTGGGTTTTCCAAATCTTGGGGGTGGCAGGAGTACCCCCTAGTTCTGTCACTGCTTGTCAATCACTCTGTATAAATTTATTAGGAGCAAAGTTGGAATTAAGATCAGAACTGGTAGATGGAAACACCTCTCCATATCCAAAACCCTTTTCAGCTAATATCATCACTAATTGGGTTACCCTAAGAATTTAGAGCCACAAGGCATCTGGATCATCTAACATTCTCCAGGCTAATTTGGTCAAAAGAGCTTTAGTGAAAGATGGCAGTCTTCTTAGGATGTTGATCCCATGACTTTAGATAAAGTCCTTTAGGATGGTGATCTTTTTTTTCTACCAGTGCCGTCTTTGGATAGAGCAGCCCATCCTATCGGTGAGCTTTTTAGGCATTGGAAAGAGCTTTTTGGACATGATTTTTTTTAAACTTTGCATTTGCAAATCAAGAATGATGGTTAGCTGTTACTGCATGCACCACCAATAGGTCCTTTGGAAAGGAATTGTGAGAGCCCTACATAGATAGAGATACACCGCCACTGCCAAAGGCCCAAAGCCGCTTTTCTTTTCTTTTTTGTGAATGTAAGTATGTAATAGTAATTATCTGTTTGATATTAGGCATAGGTTGTGTAGAGATCCTTAGTTTGAAAATTAGGTTCTGGTATATCCAAACCTATAAAAAGGATGGGGATCATCAAGCTTTCCTCCGTTTGAAAATTAGTTTTTGGCATATCCAAATCCTTAAAGGGATTATCAAGCTTTTGAATCAAATGAAAAAGAAAGAAAGAATTAATTAGACAATGCAAATGGATAGAGATTAAAGATAAAGCAAAATGGTCAAGCAGAGAAGATTTGTTGAAGACTGTTGTGTTCTTGTTGTACTATGGTTATGGCTATTCCTTAGTCCCTACCACAACAAGCGAAGAAGCAACACAGCTCATGGGTTTGTCTTTGTTTGTCACTCTACATACTGGTCCTCATTAAAGTACCAAAAAGTTGATAGCCAAATCCTTAATCAATAATTCATGCATCAAAAAGAAATCAACCAAACAACTTTGAAAAGCAGCTCCCTGTCCCAAATGCATGTTGTTCCCTTCAACTCGTGCATCTTTCATTTTTGTACTACTACCGCCACCATCATCAAAATATAATTGAAACCCTTTTGACTCATTGTATTGAAAATCATATCACTGCCTAAAATAACAAACACACAAACAAACTAGATATGGTAGTCTGCATGATTGATAGATCGTGTCTAAAAAAAAAAAAAAAAAAAAAAAAAGTAGATATGGTAGTCTGCATGCATCTCATTCCCACAATAAGAAGCGCTATAGCAAAGCGTGATGCAACCTTAATTATCCAATATTGCTTTTGTATTGTGCTGACGAGTTTCGAACTCTGCTCATCAAACTCTGTTCATTGGTATCTGAATGACTTTTACCGTTATACCACAGTAAAATCGGCTTAATGTAGTATTTCCTTTAATTTTGCAATATTGTTAAGTAGCGTGTGTTCTAGAGTTGCAAAGTAGATGAACTGTACATATTGGTCCCCAATCTATCTTTCCAACTCACAAAGTCATCACAAGACAACTAGCTAACAAAAAAAGAAAAGAGGAAAAGCTAAATCAAAACAACAACTACTTCTCCTTCTTCTCATGATCCCATGGGGTTTTAATGTTTGGAAAGATTTGTGAAAGTATGGTGAGATGTCAATTTCATGAGCTACCTTTCCTATGACTAGTCACTGTTTGCATAGCATTATTGTTACAAACCCATGCAATGGTGATAGACAGGAATTGATGAACAGTAATCTACATATCTATCTAGGACAGACTGAATTCATGATGAGTTCATTCATTATATATGTGAACAAAATTAGACTCATCTCGCACATATCAAAGTTTCTACTTTAAGTAAGCTGGTACAAGTATTATAACCTATTTCGTGATTCCCCATCATTTTTATAGCGACAGACTCTCAGATGAAGCTTCACTTAGAAAATACTCGTACAAAGTTCACCATTTCAGGGTGCAAGTAGAGTCATAAAAATCACATCATGGAGAAGAGGATATCTCCTATGGAAACCAAAATTATAGTATCGTTTTTTCTAAAGGATAAAAATTTTGTACCGATAAATCATGGAACTCTAGTGACTTATGTCAATCAAAATTATTGGTTACCTCACCATGTTTAACAACCCTAATCCCCAGACACAAAGACAAATACATCATTTTATGCATTTTATTTATCTACATGCACATTTTTATTAATATATGAGATTTTCTCAAAAATAATTATACAAAAATAACTTATTTTATTTTTATTCCCATTCTACCCTTTTCTTTGCAAGAAATACTGTATTTTTAGTCTTCAAGTTTTACCCTTTCCATGCCATCCACTTCCACACTGATCAGCCGGTCTTGTGCTCTCCGTTCCAGCGCTAACCGGACAGGTGGTATGTGTAGGTGGTACCATACAATTATATTGCAAACATACTGAACTACTCAGTGGAATCTCAGCCATAGGATTGATCTGAATCCCACTCAAATAATTATGCTGTAAATACAATATCTGTATATTTGCACTCATTAAATTCGCCACCATACTCTCTGGAACTTTCCCTGTAAACTTATTATGGTTCATATACAACTTCTGTACCGACGCAAACAACGGCGAAATCTGACCGTAGAATTTGTTATGACTTATATCAATAGTCCCGATCATCACTTGATTCAACGGTTGTAAATTACCTGTGAACATATTCCTCTGCAACTGAAGATCCGATATTGGAAAAGTAAACAAATTCGCCGGAATTGTTCCCGTGAACTGATTCATACTCAAGTCAAGATAATTCAACCGGTTCAAACGAGCTAACAACCTATCAACCGGTCCAGTCAAACGATTTCCCGATAAAGAAAGATACTGCAATGTAGAAGGAAATGTCCACCGGAGCAAATAACCAGTTAACTTATTATGTTTAAGATCAACCCGAGTCAATGATTGTGTAAAAAACGGTGGAACCGAACCGTGTAGATGATTATGACAGAGTATGAGATTATTCAGTGACCGAAACGTACCGATTCTTCTTGGAATCGAACCGGTTAGTTGATTATAACTCAAATCAATAGTTCTTAAATTCTTGAGTTCTGTGATAGAATAATGAAGATCACCTGAAATGAAGTTTTTACTAATAGCGAGAAATCTTAAATTCTTCAGTTGGTTTAGAGTATCCGGAAGTGTACCTATGATCCGACCGGGGACGATGGAGAGCTCAATCAGTGATGATAATTTACCTATATATGGATGTATATGACCAGTTAAACCTGGTGAACCAGCTGTAGGATCACCAAGGTTTAATGCGATAACTCTATCAGAAACACAATAAACACCGTTGAAATTACATGGATCAGAAGTGAAATCCCATGATGAGAAGAAATTAGAACCTGGTAAATCATTTAATGATTTTCTTATTGCTTGTAATGCTAAGAAATCTACTGGATCTAACATTGCTTTTGTTACTGAAATTGTAATGGAAAGATAGAGTACCAATGAAACAGTGATCAAGGGATATAGTTTCTTCATTTCTGATTATATATGATGATTGATTGATTGGTTGATGGATGGAGAAATGATACTTTTTTTTGAGGGGTTTAAAAAGGGGTGGAAATGTTGGTGAAGCCTGAAACTTTTTCCGTGATGAAGAGACGGATACTAGTTTGTTTCAGGTATCTCGTGATGAAGAGGCACTAGTGTGAACGGTTTAATGGAGGTGTAGAGTACTAGTAGTAAAACTGAGATGGTAGTTTTAGAGAGAATGAGGAAAACAAGACGTGGGAAATAAGTTGGTTTCTTCTTCTTAGTAGTAGTCTTCATTAAAGCTTAGCTTCTCAATGAAGGAGATGAGGAAATTCCATTTAACAGCTGGTCAGCTGCATTTTTTTTCTTTTTTTTCCTAGGTGTCTTGGAAGAAGGTTTGGTTTTAAGAAATTTTACTTGGTTAAAAGAAAAGAAAGGAGAAATAATGGATGATGACAACTAAGCAAATTTAGTGACTACGAGAACCATGTGAGCTCCAAAAATAAAAAAGTGGGCTACACTTCCAAGCTAGCTAGTACTTCCACCTGTGATTTGTTGAGCTGTACGTTTGCTAACCGAGTAGAGCGCCTTCAATGCTGGGGTAAAAAAAATCTCATGGATATCCGAGGTTATTCGTATGTGGATCTTTAACCGAAAATCATCCATGCACATAAAATCATGGCATGGCATGGAGAAAGTCTAAAATATGTAATTTTTTTTTTTTTTTTTTTTTTCGAAGCTTCCCGAATGCTAGGAGACCAAAAGGCCTTGGTTTGGATTCATGTCTCATCCTTGTAGTGTTAAGTAGCTAGAAGATGTCTTGAAATTTGTTTGTTGGCTATAAAGTAAAAAAATAAAATAAAAAAATACAGATAATATATGAAGTTCTTACTAGCTCAAGAAAATGAAAGTTGGACTCTCAGGTGAAGGTGGACATTTCTTTAACAAGTTCACATGCTGTCCGGCTATCTCATCAGCATTCGATGCATCCAACACTTGTACTTGCTCAAGACACAAATGTCTTTTGATTAGCTCCAGATTCTGCTGGAGAACCTCAATCTCACCAAATGGTTGAATCAAATCCAAGGCTTGAATCCCAACTTCAAGGGCCTCATTCTGCTTAAACTTCAAAAACGGCATGAAAACTTGCTTAAAATTTTCTTGTTGTCCAACATTACTCTGCTTCAAAGCTGATTCAATCTCTGAATCAGGTTTGAATTGGCGCGCTTCAGCGTTATAATTGGGTCGGAGAATATTTAAGCATTCAGCTTTCGATGCATCATAATGCTCGTTGACATATATCAACCCTCTCGTGGGTCTGCTTGGCACCTTCTTATTAGGTTTTCTCGACCCTGATATTTGTTTCTCGAGGGACTCTCTCATAGTGGTTATTCTTTTTTGCAAATACTCGTTGGCTCTCCTCAGAATAAGATCAGGTGGTGTGTCAGCCGTTGGCCAACCTGCTTTTATAACCAAGGTATTCTTTTTCAAGAGATCTCTCCATACATGTTCGGCATAGTGGGGACAAATTGGAGTAATTAACCGCGTTCATCCCACCGATTCCACACGAAAGTCTATACTCATCCCTAGCAGCTTGTAGGTGGTAAAACCCCGTCTTTAGAGCGTTCCGGAACATACATTCATTGAAGTTCTTCTCAGTCTCAGTGACAGCAATATTTATCTCATTAGCAAATACCGTATCTGCATAAGTAGAGAGGGGGATCTGGTCTGAGTGAAGACTCAGATTTCAAAGTTTCCTCCATCCATGAGATTACAAGTAATAATGTTAACAACAGGAGTAATTGCATATTTATGCTGTTATTGCATAAATCGTGGTTGGAATTTTTTATTTTTTATTTTCAATGGACAATAGCTTCTTGCCATAGATCTAGTAGGTGTACTCCCAGTTTAATGCAGAACTTCTGTTTTATGATCTGATTACTTGATTATGTTCTTATTGTTTGTTTACTTGTTTCAAGTACGAGTTCGTAAATTATTGTTTTCTTGCCCCAGTTAGCATCCATATCCTGGTTTATTCATTATCAATTGGTTGATATTACAAATGTGCATGATCCCAAAATACCTAGGAATTGTTCGGAATTCTTTGTTCTGAAGCACCATCTAAAGCACTTACAGGAGACACAATTCCATCTCAGGATTGGCAGCGATTTATCCATCCTAATTTACAAACATGGTGTGTTGTCTGACAACTTCATATCAAGGCTTTCCTTGCAATGTGTAAAAGAGTCGTATATAGTTCACCAATGTTATAAACAAGTGTTGTTTACTCGAGATAAACACAAATCAATACTCATCTAAAACTATAACAAAACTGATCCAATCGGACCAATCGTTTGTCACATGTAGAGTTTAGACGCACTACCGCTTTTGGGCAACCCTCTCAAGTCTCAACAACTAAGTGACATAATCATATCCTTTTCTTGTAAATCCAAGAGATTTGTATGATCATTAATGGTAATAAATTAAGATATGATTCTCATTCATAAGCAAATCTTCTTTTTCGTATGCTTTTTTTCTATTGTAAATGGCAACATTCATTCTTGCTGGCATATACCTATTATAAATATGAATGGTGGTGTTCTTTTAAGTTCTAAACATATGCACCCTCCATTGTAACAACCAGTCCTAGAGACAAAAATATTGGTAGTATCATTCATCAATGGCTTCTTTCAAGCAGTTCTTCTCCTTAACCCATCTTGTAATCACTCTCATCTTTGGTTTCATGTTGGTCTCCTCCTTTGTTGATGCTGGCAGAGCTTTTGGTTAGTATTGTATATATAATTTGAGTAGAAATTGCTGGACTCACATCGAAAGTTAGGCCAAAAGCTTGAATTTTAGAGCTTCTGGCCCAACTCAAGGTAATAGACCAATAGAATTATTGGGCTTTGAAAAAAAATCGGTGATTTTTGCGTATAAAATACAAAACGTACTCTTTCGTATTTTCTTTTTTTCTCCGAAAACCAAAACCCTAATCATCTTCTAACTGCTCCGGCTTTCTCTTAAACCATTCTATCTAGGATCTCTGCTGGTGTCTTTCTTTACCTAGGATACCTATCTTCTTAGTTCATGGGCATTAGAGTTGGCAGCAGTTACCACGGTAGATAGAATCTGTAGCCACATCATATTCGGGACCTAGAAAAAGTTATAAGTGAGAAAAGTACGAGAGCATACAATGAAGAATGTATGACTAGAACCTCACACAAAAATCTCAAACTTTATTTATTTCTAAATTATATACTCAATGAAATTTATAGTTTGTAGATCCTTCTCCATGAAGGTGTTGGGTCCTACTTATTTTCTAAATTCCCATCTTTTGCACAAAGTGACAGGTGCAGTAGAATTTGTTTAGCAAAAACATACTTATCTTTAGCTTTATGTGTAGCATGGCTTTCCATTTGAAGTTAAGTCCACTGTACCAATTTATTTGGTTGACCTTCATATTTTACAAGGACAGAAAATAGAATTAGGATCACAAACTTCACTGCTTTCTGGCTGGCAATCGTATCCAGCGAGGCACAAAGTGAGACTGTCGTGTCACTATTTTCTGGGTACTTCTACAATAATTGGCAGTATACCTTGCCAATAGATTTGGGAATTAAATATAGTCCAGCAGTAAAAATTAACAGGTGGTAAACAAAACAAAGAGCACTTAATATCCCAGAAATATAAACTTAAGCCCGTGCAACGCACGGGCAAAGCACCTAGTTTCTTTGATTTCTTCATTACTGCACTCTTCTTCAGTATGTTCAATATCAGTTTGACTGTTCGTTTTTATCGAAGAACTTTTTTCTTCCTTCAGAGATTTATGTTTCGCAGCTTCGAGCTAGTGCCTAAATTAGATCGAATGTCAAGTCGCATTGATTTTACCATATATAGCTTGTGTGATTTTATGTGTGGATTAGTTTTTGGCTGAATGTTTTTTTATTACATGAATGCAGGTGAAGTAACGCCACAAGATTATACTGATGATTGCTATTTTTTGCGTTCATGCAAGGATGGGGCGGATTGTAATTCTCAATGTGAAAGGCAAAGTTTCTATCAGGGGGCTCGCTGTATTGACGACCCTAAAGTCCGCCATAGGCTCCGTTGTTGTTGCCTTACAGCTTAGTTGATTAATTTTTCTTAAAGATCGATTAATTAATTTATTGTCTTAAGTATTCTATGTCTCCATCCAAATTGCTTTGTCTAATGAGTGGTTGTCCTCATGAAAATTCTTCAGTCTATGACGATATGTATATTTTTGAGTTCCCAACTAGCAGAGTAGCTTATGCTTTGCTCTTCTACCTGAGCAGGGGGGTTGTCCTTGGATGTTAAGTATGATTTCTGATTATACTTAAAAAAAAAGTAATTTGCTTCTCATTTGTATCTAGGCACCCTTGTAGTGTTAGCTAGCTAAATAAAAGATATCTTGAAATTTGTTCGTTGGCCGTACCACAAGCACTGAACGTGGGGATGGGAGATTGCAGAGGAATACATTTCTTGGAAAACTTATCACTAATGCTCTGAGTCGATAATCAACATTTAATTTAATAACATTAAAATTAAGTGGCTGGGAATGAAAAGAGACAAACAAAAAGATATATGCAGTTCTTACTAGCTCAAAAAGATAAAGGTTTGACTCCCCGGTGAAGGTGGACATTTCTCTAACAACTTCGCATGCTGTCCAGCTATCTTAATATCATCAGCATTCGATGCATCCAACACTTACTTGCTCAAGACACAAATGTCTTTTGATTAACTCCAGATTCTGCTGGAGAACCTCAATCTCACCAAATGGTTGAATCAAATCCAAGGCTTGAATCCCAACTTCAAGGGCCTCATTCTGCTTAAACTTCAAAAACGGCATGAAAACTTGCTTAAAATTTTCTTGTTGTCCAACATTACTCTGCTCCAAAGCTGATTCAATCTCTGAATCAGGTTTGAATTGGCGCGCTTCAGTGTTATAATTGGCTCGGAGAATATTTACGCATTCAGCTTTCAATTCATCATAATGCTCGTTGACATATATCAACCCTCTTGTGTGTCTGTTGGGAACTGGCGACGCCTTCTTATTAGGTTTTCTCGACCCTGATATTTGTTTCTTGAGCGACTTTCTCATAGTGGTTATTATGTTTTCTTGCAAATACTCGTTGGCTTTCCTCAGAATAAGATCAGGTGGTGTGTCAGCCGTTGGTCAACCTGCTTTTATAACCAAGGTATTCTTTTTCAAGAGCTCTCTCCATACGTATTCGGCATAGTGGGGACAAATTGGAGTAATTAACCGTGTTTGAACATCCATAAATCTCCGTAATAGTTCTCTGTTCATCCCACCTGTTCCACACGAAAATCTATATTCATCCCTAGCAGCTTGTAGGTCATAAAACCCTGTCTTTAGAGCGTTCCGGAACATATATTCTTCGAAGTTCTTCTCAGTCTCAGTGATAGCAATATTTATCTCATTAGAAAATACTTTATCTGCGTAAGTGGAAAGGGGACCTTGTCTGAGTGAAGACTAAGATTTCAAAATTTCCTCCATCCATGAGATTTCTTTTGTAAGTCGCAGAATCGCAGGTGTCGACGAAATTTGCATCATCCATACCATCACCAGCATCAGCTAGAGCAAACCTTGTTGCATCCGCAGAATATTCATCAATAGCCCGGCGATGTGTCTTGAAGTTTTCAGTTGACTTGGACATCTTCTTAAAGTTGAGCAAAGTATGGCCGTTGCATCGAAAAGCACGAGGCCAGTGATGTTCGGGTAAAAGCGCAGTGTGGTTGTAGATAGTAAATGTAAGATGGTTCTGTATCAAATCCTTTCCAGAGACTCTAAGATCAAACGGGTACCAGTAACAAAACTCCTGCTTCATCTTGTTGAGAACAGATTGAGAAATGGTCGATGATTCGGGGTACGGACCGTCACAGAAAACGTAATTCCAAACCTCGTCTGTCCTCTCCTCCTGTTTCACAAAAGATGCATCTCTTCCATACATGTCCCCATTTTGTAACATATCTGCAATGGTGTAATATGCCATGTAAAGAGTGGAATCAGATAAAGACTCGACGAGGAACTGCTCGTCAAAAGGAATACGATTCCCCAAGCCAAAAGAGCGCGAGCAACCCCATTTATTCAACCAGCTCAAGGTTTGGCAAAACATATTATGTGCCTCGTCATGGTAGAGTTTCATTTCGGACAAACATTTCTCAGCCATTTTCTTCCATTTTTCTTCCCCGTAAGTGATGTACCATTGATCTGTAAGGGCCACAACACACTCATCACCTGATCTGGACATAACTTTCTTCTCCGGTTCACTGTAAATAACCGCCTGGTTATTCTCTAGAAGCTTGTTCCTAATCAATGGCTTCGCATCCTGGACCCTCATACCTGCGAATTCTCCAACAAGCATTTTTCCTTCGGTGAACCCTTTTAAATAAGTCAACCTCTTTGCTTCAGCAAGATTGTCTTTCTCATTCTGGCTATTAATCTTCAAATCCATGCATACCTTTTTAGCTGATTCGTCCCCAAACTCCGGTATGTTAATTACGGGTACAACCGGCAATATCCACTCGTCCTTCACACCGAACTTTGCTTGCAAACCAGGTTTTGTTTCCAAATCATGCATGGTCATGTAATCATCAGAAGAATCACTTGGGACACTGGTGACGATCCCAGTACCCTTGTCAGTTAGGACGTTCGTCATTGGAAGTGTGTATATGATCTCATAAACAGATAGATGGAATGTAGGCGCAAACCGATCAAATCTTGACCAATGAGCTCAAGCAAGCAAGTCGGCTTCTGTGGAACTCTAGAAAGATTCTGGTAAGCAAGGTTAAGTGCAGCCCTCTCGGTGACATCAGTCTCGTTGATTTCATACGCTCCATATTTACCTTCAGGCAAAACCCAAGCATTTGTTTGCCCATACATGGTCTCAGGTCTCAATGTGGCAGAAGCTAAGAACACGTTCTTTCCTTCCAAAGCTCTCATTTTCGCAGGGAAAGGTGAAACCACCTCCATTTTAATTAGGGTATATTCCTGCGGCAACAAACCTTCACCTGATGCTCTATCATGATCTGCGCATGGTTGGACGTCTAACGGAGAGTAGATGGCATATCTCAAATCCTTCACAATCTTCCCCATCTCCTTCAATTTCCTGATCTGCCATCTGACAAACAAGTCGTAGTATGGATTCATATCTGTTGTGATGAAGGATCGCCGCCAGTCGCAACCCAAGCCAAATGCCTTAAGGTCTTCTTTAGCAAGAGGAGGGAAATGCATGAGCCAGTGAGATGGATCTTGGAACTTAGATATTTCAGCATCTGAGAGTCCATACTCTTTCATAATCTCCCATTGGTACTTTTCACCACCGGATTTCGCCGCAGACTTGGATTTTTTGCTTTTGAATTTATGTGGTTCAGTTTTTCCACTTTCATCAACTTCTGGTTCTGGTACCTTGTTAATAATTTGGTCATCTTTTGAGGGAAATACAGGTGGATTTCCAAATCTTTCAATCTCCCGGACAAGTTTATCAGCAGAGGCCTTAATGGGCATTCCAGTACAGTGGAAACCAAAAGGAAAAAGTACATTGGCATCTCTCAATCTTTTATAAGCAGCAGCGAATTCGAGCTTCGACAATGAAAATGCATGACCTATATGAAGTAATCCATTCATATAGGGATAAGGGAAATTTCCAAAGAATTTTTCACCTGGTTCTGGAGGCTTTTCACAAGATTCTGCCTTAAAAACATCATGCTCAGCCCACAAAGTTTGAACAGTTTTTTCAATTTCCCGTAACTGGTTTCTTCTAGTATAACTCTTAGCATCATCCATCTCTTGCCGTTTGACAAAAAACTGTGCACAATAAATAATTGCAGTCAGCACATAAACAACAACAACAAAACTCTATTTTTATCGAAATAAAAAAAAACTCTAGTTTGTCTTCCATCAGATTGTGAATATCCAAAAGATTCTAGCGCAAACATGAAAAACGAAAAGCATAAGTAATCAGCCTTCACCTCAGTATAAGAACAAACACGCCAAGTAAAACACAAGCAGAGAATGCTAAATAAGAACGTGAAAGAGTTAAACAACTTTATCTTTCAAATCAGAGACAAGTTTACCCTAGGTGTTATATCAGTCTCTCTACATCTAGCGGAGATCTCTGTCCCTCTATATGCATGTACCAACAAGCACAGTTTTTATGTATTTATATTTATAGGCTAAAAGATCCTTCCTATCGTGGAATGATGAAATACCAAATATGAGACAGACTTGGAGAGTAATTTTTTATAGACTAAAAAGATGCTTCCTAGACAGACTTGAGGAGTAATTCTCGCATAGAAAAACCTAGGTATTTGGCTAAAAAACGCATCAAGCGAACACCAATGGAAATATAGACGCAATCCTAAATCAAGCAAGTTCTACTTATAGCAATCACAACTATATATAGAAGTACCTAACCGAAACTAGGAAACAAAGAGTACATGGCAACATGCAGGGCCAGGGCATTGATTTAAAAAGCAATACTTCCAGTTTTTAACGCGCATCCTAAAAAATTCAGTAAAGATTTAACGCGCACTAAAGAAAATCCTGTAAAGATTTATGCCACCACACAATTCCCGCAACATGGTCCAAAAAGTCTAAGCCGGTTACCCCCTAAATCCGTTCACAAAATTGGCCCATGAACCCGATGAACTTTCCTTACACCAAATATATATATATATATATTATTTTTTTGATACTATTTTTTTTTTAATATATATATCAAATATATATCTTGCCGTATATATATGCTTTTAAAAGAGTCCTCCGATCATAGGAGAAGAAGCGATATGTCTAGCCTTCCAGAAGAGCTATACTTTGACATCCTTTCAAGGTTACCAGTGAAATCATTACTTACGTGTAAGTGTGTTAGCAATTCTTGGTTTCGACTAATTTCTAATCCTAGCTTTATTAAAACCCACCTCCATCTTGCCCAAAAGAAAAACCCTAGTTTCATTCTTACTTCTTGTCGTAAGGGGAAAAGATTACGTAATTTCCTGCATAAGTTATCATTCATTAATATCATCATCTCCTAAAAAAGACCTGTATAAGAACTCTGTTGAGTTAGATTACCCATTTAAATATGAACGCCATGTTGAGGTGATTGGTTCTTGTAATGGGTTGGTTTGCTTATGGTTGGAAAGTGACGAGAGGGGGTTCTTTTGTCTTTGGAACCCAGCAACTACAGAGTACAAAACATTACCCAATCAACCAAAAAAGCAGCCGATTGGTGCCATTACCAGTTTTGGTTATGATTCCATGGCTGACGATTACATATTGGTAAATATTTTACGCTATGACAGCATTCCAATGCATGTCTATACGTTAAGATCAAACCAATGGAAAAGCATCCAGACTGACCCCTACAAGTTTTACACAAGTGGGGACGGGATATTTTTCAATGGAACTTTTCAGTGGTTAGTTGAAAATCATCAAAACTGTTCCAAAATCAAAATCATTATCTCTTTGGATGTGATCAACAAGAAATTCGTAGAATTGCAACTCCCAAAAGAGGCTTTAGAGAATAAAGACCCTATTTTGTCAGTGGACGTGGGAGTGTTAGAACTTAGAAGGGTGTCTTAGCTTACTTGTGCCTATAACTGGGGTTGGGTATGAAGTATGGCTGATGCGGGATAATGGAGTTCGAAAATCATGGACTAAAAGTTATGTTTTTAGCTCTTATTCCAGGATTATAAAGATGTGGTCTTTCAAGAATGGCAAGGTTCTATCAATGACACACAAAGATTTAGGTTTGTATGACTCGGGCCATGCAAATTATGGAGAACCAAAACGTCTGATGAGGAAGAATGTGTATGATATGGTAGATTATGTTGAAAGCCTAGTTTCGCTTGACTCTGGTAATTATGTGAAGAAAAAAGAGATTCAGATTCAGAAGAGAAAAAAGAGATTCAGAAGAAATTAGTGATAGAATCACAGGGACATGCATGCCTAGAATCACTATATAATCTTGCCTTGTATATATATACTTGGCTTTTATAAGAGGTCGCGGATCTTAAAAGAGAAAACCCTAGTTGTTTTGCTTCTCAGACCTTAAAAGAGAAAACCCTGCTTGTTTGTCTCTCAAACAGCAATCGGAGAACATTTTTTTTTTTTTTTACAATCGAAAGTTTATATATTGCCGCAACATTGTCCAAAAATTTCACTCTGCGAAAAGTTTTCTTGGCAATATTGCCACATTATGTTTGGAGGTCTAAGTACTAATCTCGCAGAAACAAATTTTGTTCTATCTCTCGCCTGGTATATTAAGACAGGAATGGACATAAAACTCAATGAGTATATAAAACATGTGGCCTGATACAACCTAGGGCAAAAGAAGTCCGTTAGATATATTGCCCAGAGAATAATGGCACTTGTAATGTGTCTTAGGTTTAGCAAACTCAGTTTTTTTTTCCAGAATGTGTATGTCCAGGCCACCATTTTTTGTGTGTCTTGAGTCTCCTTATCAGTCATATTTTCAATTTTGTTAGTTGTATAATGGTGGTTTTTTGTGTGTGGGCACTGTTCTCTGGGTGCCTTTTGTGATTGTTTCTGTGCTAAATTTGGCTTTTGAAATTTTGATCTAGCGATCAAATGCTCTCAATCTACATCTGCCTATAGTTATACATGAATTTAATAAACTTCATAACCTTCATAACTGTTCGAACTTCAACCATTGCATGAATTTTCTGCCTATAGATCAAACATGGCATCGAAATATGCAACTACAGAAATATGCAACTACGGATGAAATATTAAAGGACTTATGTCATCCGTGCAAGTTCTGTTATATGTATCTGGTGATTTTTCAACATACGTCAGTCAATTAATTAATGGGTTCTTCCAAAAGCTTGTTTTACTTGTTTATTGCACATCAAGGTCCAAAATATGAACCATCCTTTACAATCTTAGTATCTTACCATATTAGTCGAGGTCTATACTGGATACCCTAAAATCCTAGTACAAAACTGACCCATAAACCCGATAAACTTTCTCTAATAATATATGTCTTGCCATATATATATCTTTTAGAAGATTTTTCATCAGACCTTAAAAAAAGAAAACCCTAGTCGCTTTTGTCTTTCAAAATGCGAGAAGAAGAAGCAATGTCTAACTTTCCAGAAGAGCTCTACCTCGACATCTTTTTAAGGTTACCGGTGAAATCAATACTTAATTACATGTAAGTATGTTTGCAAGTCTTGGTTTGAATTAATATCTGATCCTAGGTTTGTTAAATCCCACCTTAATCTTGCTTTTGAAACGAACAACCCTACTCTCATATTTACTTCTTATAATATATGGAAAGGTCATTTTATCTCCTCTATGAGTTATCATTCATTTCAATCAGCGTCTCCTACAGAAGATTTGTATAAAAATTGTGTTAAGTTGGATTACCCGTTCAAATCTGAACGAAATGTTCTGTTGGTTGGTTCCTATAATGGTTTGGTTTGCTTACGGTTAGAAGAAAGTAATGCCAGGAGATTCTTTTGTCTTTGGAACCCAGCAACTACAGAGTACAAAAAAATACCTGATCCACCAATAATGTAGTATGTTACTTTCGGTCATGATTATATGGCTGACGATTACATCTTGGTAAATATTGTACATTATGGATCCCTCTCAATGGATGTCTATAGGTTAAGATCAAATCAATGGAAAAGCATTCAAACCGATCCTTATAAGTTTTACATAAGTGGGTATGGGGTATTTGTCAATGGAACTTGTCATTGGTTAGTTGAAACACGAGGTCTAAATTGTTCCAAAGTTATAATCTCTTTGGATATGAGCAACGTGAAATTAGAAGAATTGCAACTACCAAAAATAGAAGCATTGGAGAATAAGGACCTTATGGTTTTGGTGGATGTGGGAGTGTTAGAAGGATGTCTTAGTTTAGTTGTGCATGTAGTTGCTATTCGCTGGGAAATATGGGTGATGGGGAAGTATGGAGTTCGAGAATCATGGACTAAAAGTTATGTCATTACCGATTCCTTATTTACAAACGAGTATTTCTTGAAGCCGATGTGGTCTTTCAAGAATGGTGAGATTCTATTGGAAACGGTGGGTAAACATTTGGTTATATATGACACAGTGCATGCAATTTGTGGAGAACTAAAACGTCTAAAGAAAATGCATGAAAAGGAGATTTACGTTGAAAGCCTAGTTTCACTCGACTCTGGTCATTATGTTAACAAGAACAACAGGAATTTATATGTCATTGTTCCTTCTTGTGTATTGTTGTTTATCATTGCTGATGTCAATGACGTGGTTCTGCAATTGGTTTTCATAATTAACACCGTTTATCTTGCCATTGAAATGTTTTTTTTTTCTTTATTAATCGATCAAATAACATTATTTTAATGGTAATTGAACTTGAATTGTTTTGTACAATGGAAGTTTATTGCCGCACAATTGTCAAAACATGCACTTTCCTAGTTCCTACTACTTATGCTAGACATGTGATGTAGTACATATCCTTTGCTTCAAGACTGCATCAACTATGACAAGTTGATCCCTTTACGACTAAAGCAACTTTGATAAGTTGTTCTCATTCTATTGCAGCAACTATGACAAGTTGATCCCATTCTGTAATCAACTTTGTCTAGTTTACTTGCTTGCTTTGCAAGTCTTTTTGCTTTCCTAGTTTATTTAGATTTCCTTTTCCTTTTCTTTTTACGGTTCTTGTGAACCTATTTAAAGGCTATACTTTCTTGTTTTGAGGACACATCTTATTATTGAATTATTATTATCAATCATTAAAAATCAAGTCTTGATTTCTCAATCAGATTTTGTTAAGTTTCTGACGGGACTTAAAGTCTCTTCTCATCTCCAGCAACTAGTTTGCTTTCACCTTTATCTGTGCTACACTAGTTGATATCAGATACAACGTTTTTAGATTTTTATCTATAAACAGATCCTTAAACCGCTTCCGCAACTCAAAACCATACCCTTCGTTTCAATGGGAGAAAAGTTTACACAAACTGATATTGATGCCCTTGTCAAAGCACTTTTAAAACCATTATTAATTTCCCTCGTTACGGAGCTTAAGCCAGAAATTGAAACAAGTATAGAAAAGAAACTTGAATCACATGAACACTATCTTCTCAAGTTATTGAAACACACAGGTCTAGATGAGGAAGGTATACCAAGTTTGTCTGATGATAAGGACGTCAATACTGAAGTAAAGAAATCAGGCGAAACAAAAGACAGTGAAGCAACAAAAGTTACAAGTTCTTTTGTTCAGAATTCTTCTATTCCTGAGGAGATTTCACAATTTTTCAAGTTCAGAAAGCAATTTGAGAGCTTTCTTAACAGTTCTTATAAAAAGCCTGCTACTGTGAATCTCAACAGTGATGAAGAAGAAGATAAAATTGAAGCCACTCAAGCGCAAAGGTGGGAAGATGAGAAAAGATTAAAATCTAATATGAATCCTTATGGATCATTACCAGAATATAAATTGAAAACTGATATTCCCAACTTTCATGGAGGTTTACAAATAGAAGAATTGTTGGACTGGTTTTATGAAGTAGAGTCGTTTTTCAGTTTCATGGATGTACCTGATTCTTCTAAGGTTAAATTGGTTGCATATAAACTAAAAGGTGGAGCTGCAGCTTGGTGGGATAAACTCTGTGATGATCGACGTAATTCTCTCAAACCTCCCATACGTACTTGGAAAAGAATGAGAGACTTATTAAGAGATAAGTTTTTACCTAGAGATTATATGCAACAATTATTTATCAAGCTTCAAAATTGTAGACAAGGAGCTAGACTTGTTGAAGAATATATAGCTGAATTCTACAGTTTAGTTGCTCGAAATCAATTGAATGAAACCGAAAAACAGCTTGTTGTACGTTTTACAGAGGGATTAAACAGACTGATTCAACAAGGCATGACTCAATCAGTCTTTACAATGGTTGAGGCTATACAACAAGCAATCAAGGTAGAGAGGCGCGTACTCAACAATTCCATACAAGCATCACCACAACAAGCTCGTTATCAACATTACTATAAAACTGCAAAACCATATAGTTCTTCTTATGGTAACTAAGGTGAAAGGGGATCAACAGAAATTGTTGATCCACAAGAACGAAGTTATGGTCGACCTCTTCAACAACCTCAAGCAACCAATTTTATTCCCAACCGCACACCTCTTCCTGCAGACAATGCACCATTAATGAATATTCTTTCTGCTAAGCTACCTCATAGTACAAACCAAAGAGATACTGCTCCAAATACTAGAGGTAAATATCAACAGCAATTTCCTCCTTTATCTAAACCTACTAATCCTTATTCTAAGTTTAGAGGAGAAAAGTGTAATAAATGTAATCAACCTGGTCATACTTCTAGTGGCTGTCATAAGTTTCATGCTTATATTCATGAAACTCAAGAGCAAACACATGAGGAAGATATCTTAGAAGATGAAGAACAAAATTATTTGCATGCACATGAATCTTATGATACAGATTTTCTAGGTGTTATACGTCCAAGACTGATCACAGAACCATGTTTGTCACAAAGACATAGTATCTTCAAATTTCAGTGTATTATAGAAGAAAAACTTTGTAGTATGATCATTCACAATGGGAGTACTGAAAATTATGTAGCTGCAAAGTTGGTTGAGAAGTTGGGATTACCGGTAACTCTTCATCCAAATCCATACTCTGTAGGATGGATAAACAGTTCTTCTACACAAAAGATAACTCATCAGTGTTTGGTTAAGTTTTGATTCCCTGGGTATGATCGGATTATGCTCATTATGACGTGATTAATATGAATGCTGCAAGTCTACTTTTGGGAAGACCATGGCAGTATGATATTTGCGTTGTTCGTAACTGTTATGAGAATACGTACACTTTCATTCATGATGGTTTTACTAAGTTATTACGGTCTTTACAGTGTTCTACTTCAACAAGAGAACATTCTGAATCGGAGAAAACTGCTCTAGTTGCTTCCATTACTCGTTCGTTGCAACAAACTCATACTCTGAGTTCTCATGAGACTACTAAGCCTATGGTGGAGATTCCTTATAAGTCAAATGCAATAGCTGATACAATGCTTGAGAAAGCTTCACAAATCCATCAAGAAGTTAAAACAAAACTTACAGATTCTAACAACAAGTACAAGTAAGATGCAAATCAACATAGAAGACATAAGATTTTCAATGAAGGAGAATTGGTTATGATTCATCTCAGGAAAGAACGATTTCCTACTGGAACTTACAACAAGACAAAGATGGAAAAATATGGTCCATTTAAGGTACTAAAGAAAATCAGTGATAATGCTTATATTATTGATCTTCCATCAGATTGGAATATCTCTAATATTTTCAATATGGAAGAAATTTGTGCTTTTCATGGAGAGAATGAAGTTCTTTTCACAGACCAACTTGAGGGCAAGTTTCTTTCAAGAAGGGGGGACTGATGTAGTACATCCTTTGCATCAAGACTGCATCAACTATGACAAGTTGATCCCTTTACGACTAAAGCAACTTTGATAAGTTGTTCTCATTCTATTGCAGCAACTATGACAAGTTGATCCCATTATGTAATCAACTTTGTCTAATTTACTTGCTTGCTTTGCAAGTCTTTTTCTTTCCTAGTTTATTTAGATTCCCTTTTCCTTTTCTTTTTACGGTTCTTGTGAAACTATTTAAAGGCTATGCTTTCTTGTTTTGAGGACACATCTTATTATTGAGTTATTATTATCAATCATTAAAACTCAAGTCTTGATTTCTCAATCAGATTTTGTTAAGTTTCTGACGGAACTTAGATTCTCTTCTCATCTCCAGCAACTAGTTTGCTTTCACCTTTATCTGTACTACACTAACATGTCAAGGATATCCATCATTTTTATGCTTTAAACATGTTCATCATTTTGATGGAAGTGTGTCAGTTACTAACGTAAGTTCTGACGAAGAAGAGATATCCTCTCTTTATCAAAGAGCTCTATCTGCAGATCAGATTGTTCACCAACGCTGAAAAGTAGATTCAGCTTTTATACTAGAGAATTGCATGGTGAAATAGATTGACAAATTCAAAATATTCAGTTAATAATATGTTCTGAATGAAGTGTTGGGGATATCATCCAATTCCGGAATATTGTCAATTCATATGTGCATCCCTTTTCTGCATCTTATCCAAACTGCTTTCTTTTGTGGAATGCCACTCTCCTTTACCTGGTATCATTTTGTGTCGCAGAGACCTGCTAGAGCTCCTTTTCGCATGCAAAAGGATATTATGTTAACAGGAAAAAAAAACATTTAACAAGAGAAAAATCAATGTCCGCCGGTTAAAAAATAATAATCGTTATCTACGAGGAAAAAAAGTCTTGAAATTACTGAAGTAGAAACTAAAGTGCTGACAGGAGCGGAGCAAGCATGTAGCATGGATGTGCAGTTATTGAAGTAGAAATTAGTTGCACATCCATCCAAACTCGCTCCCAGGACTAAACTTTTCTAAAGATTGGTGAATCCAATTATAACGTGCAACATATTTTGTGTAAAGGGTTTGTGCCATGCTATAGTTTCTAGAAGTGCGATCGTAATTGATTTAGTCTGTGTCGATTCGGGAAACCGGAGATTTTGGATGGAAAAAATTAAGAAGCTTGTAAAAATCTGACAAACCGTTACCGGGGTTTATCTTCACTTGGTTTCGAGTTAAACATATAAAACGTGTGAAATCTTAACCTGGTTCCGACAAACATACAAAAGTTGTGAAATTCTTAACTTGGTTTCGAGTTAAGCGCGGAAAATAGTATTTGTTCGCTCACTTCTCTCATTTGGGCATGCTACCACTTAATATGGGGCCATAATAATTGCTTTTCTCTAACGATTGTAGAGGCATAACCAAGGAAAAGAGCACCATGGTGCTTGCATGCTGCATGTTATTATGAAGCAGAATAGGGAAAAGAAAACATTGTATCTGTTTCATTAATCTACGTGCCTATAGTTCTACTGTTCTACCCTTTGCCTTGAAGTTTAACTGTACATACGGTTTACAGATGGGTGAATCCAATCATAACATGCATCATAATTTGTGTAAAGGATTTATATATGTCATCCATGCAAATTCTGCAATATGTTCATGGTGATTTTTCCGCATGTTCAACCACCTCCTGGGGTAAATGCTTGCTCAACTATATAAATGCTTGTTACCTGTTTATCACCGCAACACATGGTCCAAAAAAATGTGCCATCCTTTACAATATTTCCTTACTATTCAAAGTCTAAGCCGGATACCCTAAATCTGTTTACAAAACTGACCCATAAACCGGCCAATGAACTTTCTCTACCAATATATATCTTGGCGTATACGGCCTCAGCCCTTAAAAGAGAAAACCCTAGTTGTTTTGATCCTCAAGCTGCTAATTGAAGGAGAAGAACCAATATGTCTAGCCTTCCAGAAGATCTCTACCTCGACATCTTGTTGATGTTACCGGTGAAATCATTACTTACATGTAAGTGTGTTTGCAAGTCTTGGTTTCGACTAATTTCTGATCCTAGTTTTATTAAATCCCATCTTACTCTTGCTGCCGAAACAAACAACCCCAGTTTCATATTCTCTTCTTATGGAAATTGTCCCGTAATCTCCTCCATGAATTATCAGTCATTAATATCAATGTTTCATAGAAAATATCTGTTTAAAAACTATGCTGGGTTAGATTACCCGTTTGAATATGCTGAACAATTTTTATTTTTTTTGTGGGTTCTTGTAATGGTATGGTTTGCTCATGGTTATGGTCATCAACAGACTTTTGTCTATGGAACCCAGCTACTACAGAGTACAAAACAAGACCTGATCCACCGAGAAAGCAGCTTAAAAAGCAGTTTGTTGCCGGTATTTTCGGTTATGATTATATGGCTGACGATTATATGCTGGTATATATTGTATCCTAAGAACGCCTTTCCATGGATGTCTATACGTTAAGGTCAAATCAATGGAAAAGCATCCAAACCGACAAGTATAAATTTCACACAAGTGGGTATGGCCAGTATGGGGTAATTGTGAACGGAATTGTACATTTGTTAGTTGAAACCCGTGGTCAAGATTTTTCCAAAGTTGTGATATATCTGGATATGAGCAGTGAGAAATTCATTGAATTGCAACTACCAGTAGAAACTTCAGAGAATGAAAAATTTCGTGTGTGAATGTGGGAGATTTAGAAGGGTGTCTTAGTTTACTTGTGAATGAAATTGGGATTCGCTGGGAAGTATGGGTGATGCGAAATTACGGAGTTCGCGAATCATGGACTAGAAGTCACATCATTACCCATTCCACAGTTGTTTACGAGCCTTACTTCAGGCTGGTGAGGTCTTTTATGGATGGTGACGTTCGATCAATGACGGAGAGCTCTAGAATTTTATTTTTATACGACACGGAGAGTGAAATTTCTAGAGAACCTCCGAAACTTCTAATGAATCACATGAATTATGTTGAAAGCCTAGTTTCACTTAACTCAGGTCAATATGTGAAGAAAAAAGAGAAATTCAGAAGAAATTACCAAAAGAGTTATAGGAACATGCCTAAGAAATAACAATAAGATGAAATATCATTATTACTTCTTGGCTAAAGTGGTTCTGCAATTGTTCTTTATAAAGAGTTAGTCTCTTGTAAATGTAGGTGTAGAAAATCCTACCACTACATCCAACCATTCACATGAACCCAAAGCAAACATAAGTAAATGAAAGACTCATAAGAACACAAGATATACGTGGTTCGGCATGATTACCTATGTCCATGGGGGTGAAAGGATGATCTTATTACTCCACACAAGAATACAAGGTATGATTCTCTCACAATGCTTTCTCTAATCACTCCACAATACTCTTTCTACTCTCTCACTTACTTACCGATTGCTTGCCTTCTTTCTTGACAAAGCTCTCTATTTATAGGCTAACACGATCATACAACAAAGTTACATTGTAAGTCACAGTTCATCCTATTTGATGATCTTGTCGGGTGATGAGTGATATTCCTTCCGATACTTATTACCCGATCCTGGTATGATCCCGATGCATGTTGTTCTCAATATGCTTCTTCCCGATATTGATGTCGTAGTACTTTTTGACCCGACGTCGCCTTCTCTCCCGATGTGAACTGATACCTTTATTCCCTGGCCCCATTTTGACTGAGTTTTTATGCTCTTCCCACGTGCTTCGCCAGTGTACTTATCATCCTGGATCCCGATGAGTATCTTTCCATCACATCCGAGTATCTTCTTTACACGTGCTTGCTCCACGAGCGCTTAGTTGGTATCTCTTTCTTTGTGCTTGGTTTATAGAGGATGATTCGGTGCTGTGCATCGTTCTTTCTTCAGTGAGTTATGACTCGAGATTGCTCCACCTAGATCTGTCATTTATTTACACCTACATTTATTCCCCTTTTTTCGCTCGTGTGCCTGACACGAGGGGAAGAAACTGCTACGTCTCCCACGACTCTGGTCATGCCGCGTTTTCCGGTTTGCTCCCCCCCCCCCCCCATTACTTCGACCTTTATGACCCATTACCTCTTCTGCCGGTTGTAACCGTATGGACTATAAATGCAAGTGGTAGGTCCTTGGTTTCTTTCTCCACTTATTCTCTTCTCTTAAGATCAGGCATTCTCTACTTCTCCGCCTCTACAACTCTTCATTACTCCCTCATCTTTTTTCCTTAGCTTCCTTATTTTTGTTTTGCTGCTGCTGACCTTGTCCTCCGCTGTTCTTCACTGCTTCTCCTGTCTCCGTTTTTCAAACCCTGGTTATTTTCTAATGGCTTCCTCAACTCCATCCATGACTGAAAAAAGGTGTGTAAGTTATACTTTTTCTGATGAAGATAACGTCCCTTTAGATGCGCTGTTTATCATTGATAGCCCTTCCCACCATGATCGTCGTGCTATTGATTCGCTCTTTTCTGATGATTCTTCTCTTTTTGCGTGTAGGACTGAGAAGAAGATCTATAAGTACACCAATCTTATTGATGCTTAGTTTATAGACCAATTGAAGGAAGAATATAACCTCCATGAATATGATTTGAAACTGTTGGCTGGTCAGAAGGGTCAGCTGAGAAGGGAGTTGGTTGAAGGTTTCGCCCATTCTCCTAAGGCGACCATTATCACCAAAGGACAGCTTGAGCTTGGGTTACGATTCCCCTTGTATGATCCGATCCGTCCTTTTTCCTACGAGGTTTTATCCCAGCTTCATCCTTCTCGGGCCTTGGCTCAGTGGAACAGGGACACCTTTCGCCTTATGGCTGAGTAGGAGAGGCGAGGAAAGGGCGAGTATTCCCCGACTTCTTGGTCGACCTACGGTCCTTCTGATGCGAGCAAATATACTTCGGTTAGCTTCGTCGGGAATTATCGAAGCAGGACTTCCTCTCTCGGCTCCTTGGCTGGTTTTGCTGCCAGTCCTCATCGTCTCAAGGTTCCCACTGGCGGTTTTGAGAAATTGATACTGGATGAAGATCCCGAGGGTAGCACCAATACTATTAAGCATGCCCGACACACCAGTGATTCTGTCTGGGATCGGGTTCCTCTTGCTATCCGCGGCCCTATTTTGAGTGGAAAATTTCCCCCTCCTTACTTTCGTGCCGAGCCCTATCAGTTCTGGGTGGTTAATGCTGATCAGGTAAGGATTTTGTCCTCTTGTTCGTCTCGAGTTCATTGTCTTAACGATATCGGGTAACCAATTTTTTTTTTTAATCGTTCCCTTCTTTCATAGCCCAAGTCTCAGGGTAATCAGCCTAAGGCTCAAGGTAGTTAATCGAAGGATCCAAACACTCTAAAGAGAGGCTTTAGTACCAGGACTGGGGAGGAGCCAGTGAAGGTAACAAATATACTGCTCTTTTCTCAGTACATGTACTTGCCCCTATTTGTTGCCTTAAATGGATCTAACGAAGTTGTGTTTGCAGAAATCCAAGATTGGTGAAGAAGGTGTGGAGAGCTCGTCTGGGAAGGATGGTGAGGATCTTGATGATCGGTTGCCTTTATCCCAATTTGTACCCAAAAAGTTGGTGAAGAAGAAGGATTCTGACGTCTCATCTACCGTTGTAGGTGATCAATCTGGTGGTAAAGGAGTTACAGGGGAGAAGACCACTCTAAAGAAAAATGTGTCCCCGTCATCTAAAGCCTCCACTGCTGGCAAAGTAGTTGTTCTTTCTGGTACTAATGTGGTTGTGGTGATGTTTGATGATGATGACAATGATGAGTTCTTCGGTTTCGATGACGAGGTCGACTTGTCGGGTGGAGGAGAGGAGCCGAAGGAACCCGAGATTCCTGCCTCCGAGGATAATACCTCTACCCGAAATGAGCTGGTGAACCAGAATCCCCCCAACGAGGGAACAGTCGGGAGTTCTGTCTTTACTTTCTCGGGTCCCGTGTGTGATTCCTTGGGTGTTCTTACTTCTTCTAGCTTCAGTTCCCTCTCTGCTACCGAGATGCTGAAAGCCGTGCCCCTGTATGGTTCCGCTATGAGGGATTCCCTCAATGCTATGGTGAGTCGTGTTATTTTAAGTGTGTAGCTAGCTTTGATGCGTTTCCTTTTATTTGTGACTTAACTCGAATTGATCCCTTTAGGCCACGAGCCAGAGGCTTCTTGAAGCTGTTATTCACGAGAAGGAGTTGGCAGATATGGATGATCTTCGGGTTTAACTTCAAAGGGAGAAGGAGCGCATCCAAGGACTCGAGAGAAAGTTAGCTGATGCCAAAGGTATTTTTGGGAAACCTTGCCATTGTTGATTGATGATGTAGTGCCAATATCGTGAGTCTAGCATTGTCTTCTTAGCCGAGATATCTAGTTTAGATCGAGACTCCGTTTCTGAGTACCGCACTATGTCCAAGAAGTTGAACATTGAGAAAGAGCATGTCGCTACCCTTCAACAGAAGATATTCAACAAGGATGATAAGATTGGCCGTCGGGCCGCCGAGATTGAAGGTCTCCAGTCCGAACTTCTTCGGTATCAAAGATTTACGTACCCGAAGAAATAGACAATCTCCGAGCCCAACTATCTCGGATACAAAGAGTTGCAGGTGATAGGAAATTGTTGATCGATTTTTTAAAAAGCCAGTGTAGTAGTTTGAGGCGACAGAACATTGATTTCCACGCCGATCGTAGGCGTCTGTCTCAATTAAGGGATGATGTCGAGAGGTCTGTTCAGAAGTTAGAGGAGAGGCTTCTCGGGCTTGACCAAGTATCGCGGGATTTGGAGTGAACTCGGGCCCAATTATCGGGTCTTCAATCAGCACACGATCGACAGAAAACCGCTTTGGGTAAACATAAGCAATATTGTCCCACTAATCTGTTTAATGAACAATAGTTTACCGAACTGGTATCAAAGATGTCTTCTCTTGAAATCAACCTCTCTAAATCCGAAGAAACTTTAAAATTAGTTTTGCCCGTGCTTACAGGTTTTTGTGCATGCCTTTTGTTTTCCAATATGTCTCCCTGCTTTTTTGCATTGGCGGGCTTGTGTATTAATCGTGTGGTTATCTTTGTCCCTGCAGCCGAGCAAGGAAAGGTCAAATCCTTGGAGGAAGAGATTACCCAGATGAAGAGCAATGAGGCTAAACTAAATGCAAAGATCACTACTGCCCACGCTGCTACTGCCAAGTTAACCCGCCAACTTGCCGAAGCGAAAAAGAGTTATGAGGTCGAGCTTGCCGCAAAGATCAAGGAAGGGGTGAAGGAGTTCATTGAGAAGAAAAAAGCCCTGGTTGCAGCCAAGAAGTCGGGCTCGGGATCGATTTTCTCCGAACGAGTAGTTCATGCCTTTTGTAGTGCTGCGCCACTATTTTGCCCCTTGTATCAGGCTGTAATTTTCTTCCGCTTGGACACCCATAGTTTTTGGACAACTTATCTCATGGGTTGCTGCATCACCAATTGGTTTTGTTATTCCGGGGTTTATTACTCTTTGACGATGTCTTTCATTTGTTCATATTATGCTTGGTAGTTCATAACCGATAGCCTTTCAATTTTCTGCATTTCATATCAACATTCACAAGTTAGTGGAAATTCAAATTTTGTCGAACACGCTTAACAGGGAGGGTCATCGGTCCCAATTCCATGTCCCGACTGAGGTATCTCATCATTGGTGTTGTGACCCAATGGAAGTGTATTAGGGCACCCTAAGTTCTATGTCTCGATTACCCCAGGTTAGTTATCAACCAACTATCCCGGGCAAGTGAAACTAGTCACTTGCGATGGGAGCAATGTTGTATGCTCGGCTACCAAGTACTCATGCCTTAATAACCGTTTACTGGCTTCCAACTACCAGAACCCTTAGACTACCTCGGCACTTGCACATTCCCATCGCCCCGAGTTCGAAATGACCATTCGAGTGTAAGTCACCTCGGCACTTTCACACTGTCGTCGCCCCGAGTTCGAATGACCATTAGTCGCATATGTCATAACCCTTTTTATCTGTCATGGATATCTAAAGGATTCGAATGACAGAGTATCATACCTGCTTATACACCTCTCATGGGTGATAGAGTTTCAGATGTTGTGCATTCCACGGCCTTGGTTCCGGAGTTCCATCAGGTTTCAATATTTTATACGCTCCTTCTCCCACTTTTGACACAATGGTATATGGTCCGCCCCACCTAGCTGCCAATTTTCCGCCCTTCTTGTCGCGTTCATAGCTGGGTAGTTCTTTCATCACTAACTGCCTCGGGTGAAATTCCCTCGGGCGCACTTTTTTGTTATACTCGCGTTGTAACCTCCTTTGATAGTTCTTCATCTTTGGAAGAGCTATCTCTCTAATTTCTTCCAAGTCATCAAGTTTGGCTAAGATCAAATATGACGATAGATTCCGCCTCCATGCTTCAGTTCTCGTGGTAGGTATCATCGCCTCGGTTGGAAGGATTGCCTCAGTCTCATACGTAAGCATGAAAGGTGAAAGGCCTATAGCTTTCCTTTGAGTGGTTCGATAGGCCCACAGTACGTTGTGTAGTTCTTCACACAATTCACCATACTCCCCATCTAACTTCTTTTTTAAATTATCAGCTATTGTATTGTTGGTGATCTCGGCCTTCCCGTTACTTTGTGGGTAAATGGGTGTGGCCTTGCTTTTTATGATGTTGTAGGTGTTAAACAATAGGTCAATGTTCTTCCCTTATAGTTGTATTCCGTTATCTGAGACGATAGCTGCGGGAACGCCAAAGCGGCAAATAATATGTTCGAAGATGAACCGAAATACATCCTTGTCCCGAATATTTTTCAAAGCGGCAGCTTCAACCCATTTGGTAAAATAATCTGTTGCTACTATCAAGTACTTTCTTTGTCCCAATCCGACATGTAGTGGTCCTACAATATCGATGCCCCATTTGGAAAAGGGCCATGGGCTTACTACCGAGTTTAATGAGACTGATGGTGTGTGTATCTTCTTCCCGAATTTTTGGCATTCATCACATATTAATGCCATGTGCTTCGCATCCTCATTCATATAGGGCCAGAAGTACCCTATTGTCTTGGCTCTGGCCGATAGACTTCGACCCGAACTATGATTATCTACGCCACCGTAGTGTAACTCATTCAAGATCGAGTGCCCTTCTTCCTTGCTTAAACATCTTTGAAGTGGTCCCAGGTATGACCTTCGGTATAGGATGCCCTCACGTAACTCGTATGCTGCTTCCTTGCTCTTAATCTTGTAGCTTCGGCTCGTCCTTTTGGTAGTTCACCCGACTCCAGATATTGATGGATAGGTTTTCTCCAATCTCCTGCTTCATATCCCTCGGCTGCAGCAGCTACCATTTGTACTTCCATATCCCCTTCTTCGGGTATAGATGGCATCAATACTCTTCCGATTTTTAAGGCTTCTACACTTGGATCCGTTGTCATGGAAGCGATGTAAGCTGCAGCATCTGCGCGTCAGTTGTCTTTTCTGCATATGTGCCGGAACTTGATGCTGGGGATATGGTCGATGTAAAACTTTGCTAATTCCCAATATTTGTTAAGTATCGGGTCGTGAATAGCATATTCTCCTTTAATTTGTCGAACCACCAATTGCGAATAGCTAGTTAGCCTCACCTCCTGAAGCCCTAGTTCTACGATGAGTCGTAGAGCATGTATTACTACTTAATACTCAGTGACATTGTTTGTTGCTTTGAACTCAAGCCTAAATGAGTGGACTATCTTCTTCCCTTTCGGCGTTGTGAAGACCAACCCTAGTCCCGAACCATCCTTGTTTGATGACCCATCAATAAAGACTTCCCATCGCGTCGGACTGCAGGTCTCAAGAAGGTCGGGTGGATCGTCTCTATCTTCCTCCATGCCCGGGATATCCTCTACTTCTTCCTCCTCACCAAGGGAAAAATCAGCAAGGGAATCCGTTACCGCCTGTGCTTTTACGGCCTTCCTCATTTCATAAAAAATGTTAAACTGCTTAATCTGAGCACTCCACTTAGATATTCGTCCCGATCTCGCTGCACTGTCAAGTACCGACTCGATAGAGGATTTTGTAAGTACCCTAATCCTGTGGGTTTGGAAGTATGTCCGCAACTTCTGGGTTGCAAATACCAACGCTAGTATTAATTGTTCAATTCTGGTGTAATTCTTCTCTGCTGAATTCATGGTCTTACTGATGAAGTATATTGGTTTTTCTTCCGCTCCATCATTCTTGACCAGTACTGCACTAATAGCACAGGTTGTAGCCCCGAGATACAAGGTAAGCACTTCTTCGGGTTCGGGTCTTTGTAACACGGGTAAGCTCGCGAGATGTTGTTTAATCTTTTGGAATGCCTCCTCGCATTCCTCGCTCCATTTGAATTTCTCAATGTACCGAAGAAGTCTTTACATTTATCCGATGATTGGGAGATGAACCGTCCTAGTGCTGCCAGGCTTCCGCTTAATTTTTGCACGTCTTTTACTGTAACCAGAGATGGCATTTCTAAGATGTACTTGAATTTATCAGGATCTGCTTTTATTCCTTTATTGGTGATTATGTATCCTAAGAATTTTCCCGAAGTAACCCAAAAGGTGCATTTGGCCGGGTTAACCCTCATTTTGTATTTCTTCATGGTTTGGAAAATATCTCGAATATCGTTTATGTGGTTGGTTGCCATCTTACTTTTAACTAACATGTCATCTACATACACCTCGATGGTGTTGTGGATTTTGTCCTCAAACATGTCCTCCACCAATCTTTGGTAAGTGGCACCTGCATTCTTTAAACCAAGCGGCATTTTGGTGCAGCTGTATAGACCCCTAGGTGTAAAGAAGGATGTATTTTCTTGATCCTCGGGAGCCAGAGGGATCTGGTTGTATCCCGAGTACCCATCCATTAATGTTATCGCTTTATGTCCCACTATCGACTCTACCAGTTGATCAATGTTCGGGAGGGGGAAGCTGTCCTTTGGACAAGCTTTGTTCAGGTCGCTAAAGTCGATACAGACTCTAACCCCTCCATTCTTCTTAGGCACTATCACCATATTTGAGATCCACTGGGGATATTGCGCTTTTCGAATGATTCCCGCCATCTGTAGCTTCTTTAATTCTGCCTCCACCGCCGCTTGTAGCTCGGGAGCGATCCTCCGCATCTTCTGTCGGACTGATTTGAACTTCGGATCTATCCTCAGGTGGTGGCAGCATACCCCCGGATCGATCCCTTCCATGTCGTGCATCTTCCAGGCGAACGCATCCATATGTTCATGTAATAAAGCTATTAATTGATTTGACTCCTCCTCTGATAACAACGATCCGATCTTTACTATTTTCGGTTCTGCTCCCGTTCCCAAATTGACCTCCCGAGTGGGTTCTAGGGCCGTGAAATTCGGCTTAGGATCATTGATCGGTGTCACTTCCTTTGATTGCTATAAGATTTGTCCTCTCCGGCTTCATAGGACATAACTGCTTGTGAAATTACTTTCTCCAACTCCATCCCGGCTTTGATTTCTTTATTCTTGTTCTTTTCTCGGCGCAATCGAGCTCGCTTGTCTTCGTTTTGCTGAATATCCACCTGTTTGCATTGTCTTGCGGCTTGTGGGTTCCCCAACACTTCTACCACGCCCTGTAGGTAGGGAACCTTAGTCTTTGGTGGTAAGCTGAAGCTACTCCTTTGAATCCTGCTATCCAAGGTCTCCCGATGATCGCTTCGTATGGTGACACGACATCGACTACGCAAAAGGTGGTGAGTGTATCTAGATACCCTTCTCCATCCTAGACCCCGAGTGTAACCTCTCCCTTTGGTATTGTCACTGTCCCGTTAAACCCGTAAATCCTATAGGTCGAAGGGATTAGGATATCTACAGGAAAAAAACATGTACACTACACTTAAAAAGCATCGTTGAAAGTTTACGACGACATTTTTCATAAGGTCGTAGAATGGGGGGTTGTAGAAAGTCCCATAATTTCGACGACTCTTTGTAAAACATCGTACTAATGTTGTCATATGATTTTCGACTACCCTTTGTATGAGTAGTGAATATATTCCGAAATTACTCAAACACTTAAGACGACCCTTATCATTTGTTGTCAATCATGTTTTCACAACCCTTGGTTCTCGTAGTATAGATTTTCTTTCACGAATCTTGGAAACTGAAGTGGTATCATGTAGATACAACTCTTTCAAATGTTGTCATATCTTGTGTAACAACTTTTCTTTGTGGTCATGGTACTTTCTATATAATATATATATATATATATATACATATTATTGCACATTTAATAATTCACATTCACATTGAAACACAGATAATAACTTAACTTTAAATTAATATTGAAATCTTAACTTTAAATCCAGTAATCAAGGTTCCGCACCAAAACCTTAACAAAAGACACCAAAATATATACCCCAAAACATATTCCATGAACAAACTCTAAATGGGTTTAACATACATAAGTATTAAGGTTCCACACCTGAACCTTGACAAAAGGCACCAAAATATATACCCCAAAACATATACCCTACCACCTAAACAGTCTCCAAAAATTCTAAGGATTAGAGCAGCTATGCTTGTTCAAAAGATATATAATCCTTGGGCCATGCAACAGTTGTCCCTATTGCATTAACATTAAGTGCAACAAAAGTTGGTAAAACTAAATTCAGCAATATAATGAAATAGAAGCATCATTTGCTAAAACTTGATCATGCTTAGATTGTATTCAGCAATACCAACTTTAATTTGGCATACAATAATGCATATCCATACAATGGTAAACAATGTATACTCATACGAATTAAGTTACCCAAGATCATGCTTAGATTAACACCTAGTACATCTCATTCAAAACCCGTTTCAAATACAGAATAGTTATTCCAAAGCATCTACACCAAGATCATGCTTAGATTAACACCTAGTACATCTCATTCAAAGCCCGTTTCAAATACAGAATAGTTATTCCAAAGCATCTACACGTACTATGTAAAGTCTATTTCACAACCTAGTTTTTTTACCAACAGGTTCAACCTAGTTTATTTCATTTACCTTAACTACATAAGTGAACCTAAAAATCAGCATTCATATTATACTAATCAATAGTTAAAACCTAGTTTAGATAGAACAACATACGTTTGGAGTGCCAATTCTCTGGGAGGATGAGCTTTCGCCAACTTTATGCAATGATGAGCCAAGAAATTTCTTTTATTTGCAATAGTGAAGAGAATAACTGACTGGCAGATGTGCAGGAAACATTAATTAATATTAATGAAACGGATGAAAACATTATGGCCAGGAAAAAAGACACCTTCATATTCAAAATAATCAAATTTTGTTTTAAAAATTTATATTAAATGCAGTTTGTACTAATACATTTTCTTTACCTATATTGCGGTCAAAAATAAAATAAAAAGAACCGCATCTAAAAAATAGTGCATGCTGCGGCCGACCAAACCCATGTCTCAAATAGTGCATGCCACTGTGCCACCAAGAGAAAATACCCATGCATAAAAATTACCTGCAACTAGCTCTGCAACAGTCGTATATATATGCCCATGGTACTAGACTACTAGCTATTCATGATACTAAGTACAAAACTATGTAAGAGCAGCATTAATTAATTAACCACGCCTTGGTTTATATTTGAGTTTTAGTGTGTTAGTTCAAAATTCCTCTAGACACCTCAAATAAATCAACCCCTTAAAATCCAAATCTAACCAATAATCAATGAAGTTCATAGAGACCGAGTGAGAAGATCAAAATCATAAACTAGATGAACAATGACACAAACAAGAACAGAGAGGAAGGGGTTGTTTCTACAATCTGGTGGCAACTAAAAACACAACGAAACACACGCAGTAATTAACGTACCACACAGAGCTCTATTCGGTTGAACACCCAGTTCAATCATTTTATCAAACAGTTTACGTGCATCATAAATCTTCTCTTGCAAACACAACCCTTTAATCAAACTGCAAAACACAATACCTTAATTGAAAACTTATAGCTTTTAAGTTTCAGCTTGCAGGCTGTATTGTAAGTTCCAGCAGCCACAATCTTCTCACCATTTCCCATGTCCCACAATTTCTTGTCCTGTCGTCAACACACGACATAAATAAGAAAAACTAAGATAAACCCCTGAATCCATAAAGCAAAAATAAGTTTTTTTTCCACCACCACCAACCTTAATGAAGGATACAATCTTGGCTTTCATAATAGACAGTTCAACCAGGGGGGGCAACAGCGAGCTCTTGCTGAGACTCTAAAGAGCCAAAATCACAATTGCCACCTCCCCTTTTTCATAGTCATTACAGCTCTATGTAGTCCATCAATGTCTTCATCTGATCAAGCAATCAACTTTGTTAGCCATCTTTATACCAAGCACAATATACAAGGAAGATCCAATAACTCTCATCAATACCTTATAGAGACAGGAAATATTCTAATTCACAAACAAATAAACTTGTAACCATGCTTGGGCATATAAATCGAAAAATTAATCAGACCATTACCTTCCTGATTATCTCACTAACATCATTGGCAATAACAGGAACCTTCAGTCAAGAACCATCATTCACATGCTTGTACATGTCCTTCATCCTACATCAAGACATACAACACCACAAATTTCAATAATTACTTATTACAACAATAACATCAAAACTAAACCAACAAATCTAACAGAATTTCAGTATTTATCAACTTAGGTCATAAAAATTGCTCACATCTCAGATACAATTTCTTTGTGTTCTTATGCAGATTCGAAACAACAATCCACGCTGAAATATACACCAACAACCCAGCAAATCATCAGATCCGGTGACAAAAAAATCCCCAAAATCTTAAAACAAAAGAAACCCTGAGAGAGAAATGGCATACCGAAGCAAATCTTGAGTACAGGTAGATCTAATAATAATCTCAGTACCCATAAAAGTAAATCTGACTTCAACAGCAAAGCAAAAATCAGATTTCGACTCATCATCACCATAAAAAAATAAAAAAATAAAAAATAAAAAAAATTTGAAGAAACAAAAACGAATATGAATAAAGTCTCTCTGTTATAGTAAATGCACCTCATGAATCAGTGAAAAACATTTGTAATGAGCAATCTGTTATAGCAATCTTCTCTCTGTTATGGTAAACATTTGTAATGAGCAATTTCATTCTAAGAACCCGAGATTTGTTCATGACTCAGTTGAGAAGAATATAAACTCTAATTTCTGTATGATTCAATTGAGAATAATCTCTACCCTCAATGGTTTTGAGAAAAAAAATCGAGAGGAAGATAAAGATTTGGATCGCTGTGAAAGAAGTTTTGAGAGAAATCTAAATGAAATAGAAGATAGAGATAAGATTTTTTTATCGGTAATAACGAAGTCTCATCTTCACAATCCAGCCATCCATTTCATTTGAATCAATGGCTCAAATCTCTAGCGCTTCTAACCGTTCATCTAACAACAGATACATGGATAATCATCGATCTCATTGGATACAACTCTACATAAAAGTTGTTAAAAGTTGCACTCACTACTCTTTCTCAGAACGTAGTTAATCATTTTTCTGGTTACGACTCTTTATACTAAGAGTTGGGATTAACAATACTTCACGACGTTTCCTAAGATAAAAGTAGTAAAAACTATAACCTTTTACGACACATAGCGAAAACGTCGTGAAATAACAGTCGTAAAAGGGAATTTTTCCTGTAGATCGGATAACTCCATTCTCTTGAATGTATCGTAGAAAAGGACCTCCACAGAACTCCCATTATCGATCAAGATCCATTTTACGCCCCATTCTTCCATCAGCAAAGTGATGACTAGCGGGTCTCCATGTGCTTGGCCATTCATCAGAACATCCTTGGCTGAGAATGTTATCGGATGCATCATTCGGGCCTCCATGGGCAAGGTCCTGGCCACGCTTAAGATATCGTTTCCCGATCGATCTCTTTTATGGATCCTTGATGTAATTCCCGATCCTAAATCTAGCCCCTGTGCAGTGGAATGCGTAATTATGTTACACGGAAACTGGGTGCCCCGATCAATCCGGACCTGGTGTACAGGAGCATCGGGCCCTGGCACTGCTTGTTTTAGGTACCCATCTCTAATTAAATGTTGAACTATATCCTGTACTTCTCGGCAATCATTGGTTGAGTGACCTATGAACTGATGATAATGACAGAACTCGGGATGATTCTTTGTTTTGTCGAACTGGATTCCCCTAGTCTTCGGGTACCTGATGTCATTTCTCTTTTCTAATTCCTTGAAGATTTCCTCCAGTGGTGCATTCAAGGGTGTGTATGTTCTTGGTTCGTGTCGAGGTTTCTTTCCTTTTTCGACCCACTCCTTCTTCCCCGAAGCTTTGTATTGTGGGCCCGATCTCTTCTCGGGTCGTTTTGAAATATCTTTGGGAGCGACTTCGGGTGCTGTGCTAGCTTCTTGCACGCCCCTGTCTTGCGCTCCTTCTTGTATCTCCTCCAAGGCAATATAATGTTCTTGCATTTTCCTCATTTCCTTCAGTGTCTGCGGTTTTTCAGTGAACATGGCTATCCAGATAGGGTCTGATTTCCCGAGGGAATTCTCAAACCCGAATATTTGTTGGTCCACTGGTACCTTCCCGATATCGGTACATAACTTCCTCCATCTGTTGGTTAGAGACCTCAAAGGTTCTCTGAACCTTCTTGCCAATGTGAACAACTTGTTTACCATAGGTCTGGCAATGCTATTATGCATATAGGTTTCGAGGAAAGTCTCTACCAAGACTCCATAACTCCCGATTGACTCTACTAGCAGGGTGTAGAACCAGTTCCTTGCTTCTCCGTCTAGACTAACAGGAAAAAAATTACACATAACTACGTCATTGTTCCTCCATTGTAATAGCGACATTGTGTACATTTTGACGTGTTCCACAGCGTCTCCAGTGCTATTGAACCTTGATGGGAAGGTTGGAAGCGTGCACTTTGGGGGGAATGGTGCTTGCTCTAGTTCTCGGGTGAAGGGAGCCTTTTCGGCTTCACTGATCACTTCCGCTAACTTGTCGTCTTCGCCATCTCCAGAAAGTTTCTTAACCATTTCCTCAAGCTGCTTCAGCTTAGCTTCAGTTGCATTGTCAGACCTCCCACTTTGTTCGGGTACCTCTTCTTCGGTTGACGAATTCTCGGGAGGGTCGTACCCTCCTTTTGCACGATTAGGGTCGGGTATACGTCCTTGGTGTGGGGGTGGTATTCGGGTATAGTCCGATCGGGTTCGATTACTCGAAGCTCCTCGCGACCCTGGTCTTCGGTTCCGAAGTTGATAATTCTCGTGCTCAAGTGCCAAGTTCCTTCTCTATAGCTCTCTTATAAATTCTTCTTGCCTTCTCTGGTTGGCCAGAATTGCCATCAACGTTGGGTCCATGCTCTCATGGCTAGAATGGCCGTTTAGGTGGTTTCCTGGTGCGACTGGTGGTGCGGCTGGGGGTGTCACAGGTGGTGCAACAGGTGGAAGATTTCGGGTTCCTTTCCTCTTCCCCAACCGGATTTGCCTGAGACTTTCTTCCTCTCTGTCCAAAGCATTCTGATATTCAATGTGCTGCCTGGCTCTTCTGCGGTCCTCTTGCATCATCAACACCTCCTCGTCATCCTCGGTGTCCGATGCTGTGAGTCCGTCTATCATATTCTCGGGTCTTCTCTGGATCGGCTCAATATGCTCTAAGAAGGTGTGGTCATCATCCTGGCCCAGGTTGACCTCCTCATTGACGGTAGCCATTCCTCCCGCAGGTATTAGATTCTCCTCGGGTTGACGTCGGCGATCACTTCTTTGTCGAGAATCCGTTACTCCCTCCTGCATGCTAGTTCCTTCTACTGTTCGATTCCTCAGAATCCTACCCGTTCCCGAAGTGCTGGCCATCGGATCGGTTTTACTTTCTCCTCCGAGAGTTTTACCTACGTCAGCAAAATATACAACACCTCATTTTGAACAGTTTTCGAAAAAGTTTTACAAGTACAACAAAAAGATTCTGTTATTTTAGCAATACGCAGATACAAGTACGATTCCTCTATTTTGTCACGCTGAACTCAGCAAATTAGTTTGTTTGACTACTAGGATATTTTTGTGGAGAAAGGTTACTATTAAGTCGCTTTCAGTACTCTCACTATGCATTAATCATTGTTTGTCCTACATTCCCCCTACCAGATGTCATTACTCAGCCATACTGGTGATCGGGAAAGTAACTCTTTTGTCGAAGGTCGATGTGGTGACTCCCCTCACTGAAACTGATGGTACCACTGCTCATAAATGATGTCTAATACATGAACAAAACATCGTCCTCCTTTTTTTACGGTGTTTCCTCAGAACTCCTCAAGGATGGTTTTACCTTGGGATTCTTTCGGTTTTCCATTTTAACTTTATGAAATTAAAAAAAAGGGATAAATCTATGCCAAAACATTTTCTGAAATGTCTCGAACAACCGTCCCAGCGACCCAACCCAACGATTTCGGGCTGATCTACTAGTGGTGATACAATATAACACTATTGTTACGAACTTCAAAACTTTTAATGTAAATTCGTTTGACTAGTTCTTTGTTAGTCATAGAGATGAAGTTTCATATAGCTTCAACCAAGCATCAAGGATGCTATTTTGGGAGCTTTTGAATCTTTCTAACAACTCGACTAGCAAAAGAACTTAAAGAAAAACAACACTTTTGGACAAATCTCAAAACCCGAAATCCTAAGCTAAAGCTAAAAGAAAGGAAATCATCACTTATCGAAGATAAGAAAACCAAACCTTCTAGCGTAAAAAATACTCAGTTCGTCTACCAACTTACACGACTGACCACAAGAAAGTTTCTCTTAGCTTCAACTAACATCATAGATGGTTCAGGAGCTTTCAATTCTCTCTTTTAGTGGATTTTTTCGAAGTATCTAAAGATGTTACACAGTCCCCTTAGTCGGGGCCAGAATGTAGGTGTAGAAAATCCTACCACTACATCCAACCATTCACATGAACCCAAAGCAAACATAAGTAAATGAAAGACTCATAAGAACACAAGATATACGTGGTTCGGCATGATTACCTACGTTCCACGAGGTGAAAGGATGATCTTATTACTCCACACAAGAATACAAGGTATGATTCTCTCACAATGCTTTTTCTAATCACTCCACAATACTCTTTCTACTCTCTCACTTACTTACCGATTGCTTGCCTTCTTTCTTGACAAAGCTCTCTATTTATAGGCTAACACGCTCATACAACAAAGTTACAATGTAAGTCACAGTTCATCCTACTTGATGATCTTGTCGGGTGATGAGTGATATTCCTTCCGATACTTATTACCCGATCCTGGTATGATCCCGATGCATGTGGTTCTCAATATGCTTCTTCCCGATATTGATGTCGCGGTACTTTTTGACCCGACGTCGCCTTCTCTCCCGATCTGAACTGATACCTTTATTCCCTGGCCCCACTTTGACTGAGTTTTTCTGTTATGCCCACGTGCTTCGCTAGTGTACTTATCTTCCTGGTTCCCGATGAGTATCTTCTTTACACGTGCTTGCTTCACGAGCGCTTGGTTGGTATCTCTTTCTTTGTGCTTGGGTTATAGAGGATGATTCGGTGCTATGAATCGTTCTTTCTTCAGTGAGTTATGGCTCGAGATTGCTCCACCTAGATCTGTCATTTATTTACACCTACAACAGGATTTGCATAAAACTCAGTGAGCAACTGAGCATACATATGCAATGCATTTGTAGTGCGTTTTTGTTTTTCTTCGTTTTCCAATCGATACAAAATTTTGTGCTCACGAGTACTTTAGCGTTTCTTCTTAACCTAACCACACACCCGACTCAAAGTAACAGACGGAAATTTTCGCTTATTACGGTTCATATATCGGTTTCGTTGCTGCAATATGATGCTCTCAATTTTTTGGTATAGTGAAGACATAATACACTAAATTGGATCTCCCACTGAATTTTTTTCAATATATTTTTTTTTCTCATAATCTCTATCTTGATTTTATGGAAATCACAACCCCATGCTGGAATGGAATAGCTTAAAGAATTCCCTTTTCAATTGACAAATTGTCCGCGTGGATCCAAGTTAATTAGAAGCTCAAAGAATCCCTCTGCTAAATCTCATTAAGTATTCTCTCTTCATTTTAATGAATATCAGTAGGTTAACTGTTCTATAAGTGTCTCAGTTGTTTCATTCAACTTTCATTAATTCTTAGTATGTTTAAGGAATGAAGTTGATAAATTTGTATCCCTGAACCCCAAACTTGCGCAGTTCTCTACCTTGTTTAATCTCAGTAGTTAATGTTTGATGAATTACCTCACTGAATAAGCAAAGAATCATAATTTCTTTTTTTAATGTAAAAACAGCAAAAGGATTCCCTCCATCTTCCGCAGCAAAAGGCATGAAAAATGCTAGTAAGATGGGTGAATCCAATCATAACATGCATCATATTTTGTGTAAAGGATTTATTTATGTCATCGATGCAAATCCTCTGCTATATGTTCATGATGATTTTTCCGCATGTTCAACCACCTTCTGGGGTCTAAATGCTTGTTTCTTGATTACAAATCTTGCCATATTATTCAAAGTCTAATCCCTTCCCATGCACACGCTGTTCAAGCTGCACTTCATAAATATATATCATTGGCACCTCTTCCTCCCACACAAACCGATAAGTTAAAAACCCTACCAAACGCCAAACACGGTGCAATCATTTCCTTACGCTTAACTTTCTCTCCGGGAACCCATTTTTCTAGTCCATATGTAAACTACATATGGACCTTAAGGAGATTCTGGATATATCGTTTCTTATATGCAAATAGATGTCATCCAATTCCTAAAGTTGAATCTCGCCTGTACATGCATGCTTGATGAACGTTCATTTGTACTCATCAATCTTTCTTGAGAAATCTAGTCAATGATCTACACAGGGGACATCTATAGTATACGTTTCTGAACAAATCATGATTTTCTTAAACAAATAAAAATATGAATCAAAAGGAGAAATATATAGTTTGCTTCAACAAACAAAATTACAAAGGCCGCAAAATTAAGCACATATATATACCTGCTGGTCTTGGGTCTTCACAATTTATTGCAGCTTTGGACTTGATGAATTCAATGTGATCTTCATTCCAACCAAGTGTGACTGCAACTACAACTGCAACTGCTCTGCAAGGGAGACCTTTAAGCTTCAAATTGGTTTGTCTGTCAAGGTTCATAATTTCGACATAACCAATACCATCCTCATAGTTTGACGCCTGCAAATGGAGATCACTTGAAAAGTTTTCTTCATTTTCAATTTTAACAACATCACCAATATTAGAATATGGCATCTCCTAGGTGGACGTTTACAATTCAATAGGTTAGCACCAGATTCTACATAAATTAAAAGCATTATGTTGACCAAACAATAAATGGTCTAAAATAAAAAAATCGAAAAAGCTTGAACAACTTAAGACAGAAAAGGTCTAAAACCATGAAAAAAAAATCTGGGGAACAACATGCTAAGTCCAAAATACATTAGGCACGGATCAAAACCAAATTTAAGATTCAAATTAATCTGACATTCCATAATGGTATGAAAGGCAAATATATATCTTAATCCAAATTTACCTGAGTGTTCCAGTACTCCTCTACTGATTCTTTAAGCAGCCTAACTCTTACCAACAAACATCATAGGAGCCAAGGATGTCGTAGATAATGCGCCAACTCCCCGAAACTGCTCGAAAATGGCCTTGGGAAGAAAAGCGACAAAACTTTAGTATGTTCTTGTGCTGATGAGGCTCGTTACAAAACACAATTCGAGAACATCGGGACCACCACTTTCTTGGGTAGGTTGATCCCCTCCAAATCCATATCGCAGAAACAATGTAGGCTGCAGAATGCAATCTCTCTGTCACTCTCTGCAAATCGGCATTAGAGACTAATATAACTACTGCATCTACGCGAACGGATGACATCATAAGAACATGAGAAAACATTACCATTAAGCAACCCTAATTGGTTACCATAACTACCAGCTTCATGGTTTTCCCTTCATAAAGGCAAAAGCCTACGTTTTGAGAGATTTCAATCTTTTGGAACTTCCCATTAGTTAACTAAACCCTAGACGGGAAGAAAGAAAAAGAGAAATGGGAATAAGATACTTACTCGTATAATAGGATGCAACTTTACATGTAACTCGTAACACTATTGCAGAACTGCACATGTATCGGATCTCAGAAATTAATCAAGAAGTGGCAACAAACTTTATCATTCACTGCCCAAATCTGTTGCCATCTTTCGAGAGATTTTATCGTGAATAAATATCGTTTTCAAAGCGAAGAGTCGTAACACTTCGACTGAAAGGCATTCTGCTTAAAGTTTCCTTTTCAAGGGACACCAAGTTAACAGTCGTATCTTTCCATATTACTGCCACGAGGCAACCTAATTCTCTTGCAATTCCTGAAAGGAAATCTGGTTTCGCCACATCAGGTGACTCCTTTATATAAAGAAAGTATTGATAGCTTATAAAAGGGTCCTCAGTCCTCTGGCCTTAGAAGAGAAAACCCAGTTGTTTTGTCTCTCAGACTGCGAGAAGGTAAAGAAGCGATATGTCTGACATTCCAGAAGAGCTTTACTTTGACATCCTTTCAAGGTTACCGGTGAAATCATTACTTACATGTAAGTGTGTTTGCAAGTCTTGGTCTCGACTAATATCTGATCCTAGGTTTGTTAAATCCCACCTTAATCTTGCTGTCGAAACAAACGACCCCAGTTTCATATTTACTTCTGATAGTATGGGGAAAGTAAGGTAATCTCCTCTATTAGTTACCATTCATTAAATTTAGAGATATTTTGTAAAAGGGTCGTATCTTTATTGGTCATATTAGGGTCTGGGTGGTAGAACATGCCGTTGATGCAATAGGGTCGTTGACTGACTTTGACCGTTTAAAATGTTTACTAAAATACCCATATGAAATAGTTGAATGACCTGTTATCCTAACCCTGTTATATAGTTAACTAAACTAAACTTACAGTCATTTTGTGAATGACCTAAAATACCCGTTTGAGATGTTTACTAAAATACCATATGAAATAGTTGAATGACCTGTTATCCTAACCCTGTTAAATAGTTAACTAAACTAAACTTACAGTCATTTTGTGATTCTGGGGATCCTAATTTGAGGGGACAGTTGATGTTGCCGTTGATTCTTGGTGTTTTGAGGGGGCAGTTGATATTGCCGTTGATTCTTGGAGTTTGAATTATGATAGGCTATTCATGTATTCATCTTACACGATGTTGTTACTGCCGGTGATAATGGGGGCTAAATGGAGGAGCTTGCGAATGTTTTTGAATTCCTTATGGGGTATGGTAGATGGTTGTGTATGAACTCAATCTGCAGGAATTAGACAGTTAGTGAAGAGGACTTCTTAATGCACAGCGACGCCATCAGGTTGTGCTTATCAAGCGTTCGTAAAAATGCCTGAACCGTAGAAGAGAGATTTTGCACCGAATAGAAGGAGATGGAAAAGGATTAGAGGGTAAAATAGTTTCACAATTTTAATTGCCAACGCTAGTCAGGTGATGGTCAAGGTCTTTGGCTAAATATAAAAGTCAATTAACGATTTATTAACGGTCTTCCGTCAGTCTACGACCCTATTGCATCAACAGCATGTTCTACGACCCAGACCCTAATATAACCAAAAACATATGACCTTTTTACAAAATATCTCTTAAATTTATCATCCCCACAGAAGATTTATATAAAAATTGTGTTGCGTTAGACTACCCGTTCAACTCTGAACAACGTGTTCGGTCGTTGGTAGGTTCTTGTAATGGTTTGGTTTGCTTACGGCTAGGAAGTATTGGTAAAGGATTCTTTTGTCTTTGGAACCCAGCAACTACAGAGTATAAAACGATACCTGATCCACCAAAAAAGCAGTTTGTTTACAGTACTTTCGGTTATGATTATACGGCTGACTATTAAATGCTGGTAAATGTTAGACAACAATATGTCTGACGATTATACCGATGACGATGATATGCTGGTAAATGTTACACAACATGAACACCTGTCAATGGATGTCTTTACGTTAAGATCAAATCTATGGAAAAGCATCCAAACTGTCAACTTTAAATACATAGGTGGGTATGGGGTATTTGTGAATGGAAATTTTCATTTTTTAGTTCAAACCGAAGATCAAGATTTTTCTAAAGTTGTAATGTATCTTGATACGAGTGACGAGGAATTCGTAGAAATGCAACTACCAAAAGAAGTTCTAGAGAAGAATAAGGGCTTTTCGTGTATGAATGTGGGAGTTTTAGAAGGGTGTCTCCGTTTAGTTGTGTATGTATTTGGGATTCGCCTTGAAGTATGGGTGATGAAGAATTACGGAGTCTATGAATCATGGACTAAACTTCATATCATTACCCATTCCACAATTGCATACGAGCCTTACATGAGGGTGATGCGGTCTTTCAAGAACGGTGAGATTCTATTAGTGACGGGGATGGGAAATTCTTTAGTTTCATATGACACGGTGCGTGCAACTTTTGGAGAACCAAAACATCTAGCGAATTATGTGTTTGAAATAGAAAATTATGTTGAGAGCCTAGTTTCACTTAACTCCGGTCATTATGTGAAGCAAAAGACCAAAGTTCAGAAGAAATTACTTACAGAATTATATGAACATTGTTGAAGGTTAAACCAAGATAGTGTGAAGAAGATAGCATGGATCAACAACTGAAGTTGGGCGTGAAGTAAACTTGAGGTGCAAGTTATTTTTTTAGAAGTTGTTTATGTGAGAATTTTCTAGAAAAGTCTTTGTTAGAGTTTGGGTTATGTTAGGAAAGTGTTTTTGCTTTTGCGTCAAGTTTGTTTTCATATAAATAGGCTGTTGAGCCGTGAGTTTAAATTAAATCAATTAAAAGAGAAGTTTTTGTTTAGTTATGTGTTCTTTCATTAAGTCTTTGATATCAGACTTTCTACATCTGGTATCAGAGCACTGGTATCAGATTCTAGGGCTGTGGGTATGAGAGTTTGAAGATGGCGACAAGTTTAAGTTCAATCAAGGTGCCGGTGTTTGAAGGTAAAAACTTTGAACACTGGAGGTTACAGATGGAGAATATCTTTACATATCAAGAGGTGTGGGATATTGTAAAAGATGGTTATGCAGAACCAGCAGAAGGAGCAGTAGTTGAAGCAGCTCGGCAAGCAATCTTAACTGAAAATAGAAAGAAGAATTCTAAAGCTACATATATTCTTCATCAGGGTATTCATGAATCTCTCATAGATAGAGTTATCTACATTAAATAGGCTAAAAGAGCTTGGGATGGTTTAATAAGCTACTACAAAGGATCTGACAAGGTCAAGAAGGTTAGATTACAAACCTTGAAGAGAAAATATTAAATACTACAGATGGAAACTACGGAAACAATATCAGAGTTCTTCTCAAAGACATTGAATCTTGTCAATGAGATGAAAGCTAATGGAGATACCATACAAGACTCTGCAATTGTAGAGAAGATCTTAAGAAGCTTTCCTGAGAAGTTCGAATCAAAGGTTACTGCTATAGAGGAATGCAACACAGTTGCAACTATGACTTTTGATGAGTTGTTGGGTTCATTACAAGCCTATGAACAAAGATTACTAGATAAGACAGCTGCTGCAAAACAAGTTGAAGAAACACTTTAAAGTCAAGTTAGATGGACTAATAATCAAGGAAGTTCTAACACTGGAAGAAGACCCAACAATGGAGGATATCAAGGAAGGTATAATACTGGAGGAAGATCTAATAGAGGTTATCAGGGAAGCAGGCAAGTTGATAGAGCAAAGCTTCAGTGTTACAACTGTGGAGACTTTGAGCACTTTGCTGCTGAATGTCCAAAACCTAGAAAGACTACTAAAAATAATTATAAATCAAACTTCAAAGCTAATATAGCTGAAATTCAAGAAGAAGAAAAGAAGGCTGAAAACATGCTACTTGCATGTCATACAGCGGAAGAACAACCTCAACTTAAGTGGTACTTAGATACAGGTTGTAGTAATCATATGTGTGGCAGAAAAGATTTATTTGATAAGCTTGATGAGTCTGTAAGATCAACTGTGAAGTTTGGTAATAGTTCTACAATTCCAGTTATGGGAAAAGGAAGAATAGGAATTGTTCTTAAGAATGTTTCAAAGGCATACATCATGGATGTATTTTATGTACCAGGTTTACATCAAAACTTACTAAGCATGGGTCAACTGTCTGAAAGAGGATACTCTATGAATATTTACAATGGGTTTTGCTTTATCAGAGACAGAAGAAGAAGGTTGATAGAAAAAGTACATATGACAAAGAATAGATTGTTTCCATTGAATATTCAGCATCAAAGAGAAAGCTGTTATAATACTCATGTACATACTGATTCTTGGTTGTGGCACAAAAGAATGGGTCATGTAAACTTTAATAGTTTACAAGTTTTATCTAAGAAAGAGATGGTGTCTGGTTTACCTTTTATTGAGCTTCCTAAATCAAGGTGTGAAAATTGTATCTTTGGCAAGCAGCACAGAGATCCATTCCCAGTAAATAAGGCAAGAGGAGCAGAACAATAGTTGGAGATTGTACATAGTGACTTATGTGGTCCTATTGAAGTAACATCACATGGAGGTAACAATTACTGTATAACTTTCATTGATGATTTTAGTAGAAAAGCATGGGTATATCTACTTAAATAGAAGAGTGATGCCTTTCAAGCTTTTAGAAGTTTTAAAGCTTATGCTGAGAAACAAATTGGTAAGAGTATCAAGATTTTAAGAACTGATAGAGGAATATACTGTGGTTGATAGCTTTATGGAAGAACATGATATTCGACATCAGTTAACAGCTAGATATACACCACAACAAAATGGTGTTGCTGAGAGGAAGAATAGAACCATAATGGAGATGGCAAGAACTATAAGAATAACAAAAGATTTACCAAAGAATTTCTTGGGATATGCAGTTGATACAGCAATATACTTACTTAACAGATGTCCTACAAATAGTTTGAATAATATGACACCAGAAGAAGCTTGGAGAGGTACAAGACCAAGTGTGAGACACTTTAGAGTTTTTGGATGCATTTCATATGCACATGTACCTAAAGAACTTAGGAAGAAGTTGGATGATAAGAGTGAGAAGTGTATTCTTGTTGGTTACAGCTCAGTAACCAAAGGGTACAAGTTGTTCAATCCAGAAACTGGAAAGATAATCACAAGTAGAGATGTGATATTTGATGAAGAATCACAATGGAATTGGGATACTGGATCAACAAGGAATGTTGATACACATACTGGATCAACAAGGAATGTTGATTCATCTACTGCTGTCAGAACAGTTCCAATAGTGGTTGAAGAAGAGGTGCAAGAACTGAAGCAATACCATAACAAGAAACTACAAGACCAAGAAGAAATTATGTCATACCAGCCAAGTTGAATAATTATGTTTTATCAAGAGATAATGAAGATTCTGATGATGATGTGGTGAATTTTGCATTATTTGGAGATTGTGATCCTGTAGCTTATGAAGAATCTTCTAAAGAACAAGGATGGATTGAAGCCATGAATGATGAATTGAAGTCTATTGAGAAGAATAATACATGGGAACTTACTGAACTTCTAGAAGGAAAGAAAGCAATTGGTGTTAAATAGGTTTACAAGACAAAGTACAAATCAGATGGTGAAGTAGAAAGATTGAAAGCAAGATTAGTTGCTAAGGGATACAGACAGAAACAAAGAATAGATTACTCAAAAGTATTTGCACCAGTTGCAAGACTTGATACAGTGCGTATGATTATAGCTTTAGCTGCACAGAAGCAATGGAAGATATTTCAGATGGATATAAAGTCAGCATTTTTTAATGGAGTTCTTGAAGAAGAAGTTTATGTTGAACAACCAACAAGATACATTATGGAGGGGAAGGAGAATCAAGTATACAAGCTAAATAAATCTTTGTATGGTTTGAAACAAGCACCATGTGCTTGGTATACAAGAATTGATTCTTGTTTTGTCAAGAAAGGTTTTATAAGATGTCCACATGAACATACTCTGTATTCGAAAGCTGATACTCTTGGCAATCATATTATAGTTTGTTTGTATTTGGATGATCTTATTTTCACTGGTAATAGTTCTGAGATGATCAAGGAATTCAGGGAGGATATGGTAAAGGAGTTTGAGATGACAGATCTTTGTTTAATGTCATATTTTCTTGGCATAGAAGTACAACAAACTGAAAGAGGAATTTTTATCAATCAGCAGAGATATGCAGAAGGAATACTAAAGCGTTTCAAGATGGACACACTACAAAAATACTGAGTTTTAGTGACGTCAGAGAACCGTGGAAGTTGATCAAAAATCCGTGGCAAAAGATATATTGCCACGGCTGATGTTCCGTAACAAATAGTCCAGTGGCTAATACTATTTGCCACGATGTCTGCCACGGTTTCTTTCACGTCTCTATTGGTACAAGGCCATTTGCCACGGATATAATCGTGACTGATTGAGAGTGAGGATGCACACATTTGTGGTAATTTGCTACGATATATACCAGCATGTGGCTATTGGTTCAACTACTTGCTACCGGTAAAAGGCCATTTCAGTTATAATATTTGGTAGTTAACAGTTTCAAATTGACATGGAAAGGATATTTATTACACTGCAATTTTTTCAACAACATCATTTATTCATTCAAAAAAGAATTACAAGGTCATAATTTATTACATTCAGGCAACACAAAGAAATTCTTAACACCACAGAAATTCTAAGTCTAGTGCTGAGTTTCCAACAAATGATATAGTTGAGGTTTTGAGTATAACAGATGGATAACGTAACATTCCTTCACTTGCATATTGGTTTATCCAGAGGTTTGGATCTGTCGTAAGTATGAAGTTACTTCTCTTCCCAGCAAGAGGTGACATGATATCTTGATCCAGTCCTTTAAAATCAGTAGAGAATGAACTGTTGAAGCAACATGACTCATTAGTCATTCCATAGCTTCAGAGTAAGCTAAGCTTTTTACAGAAGTAAAAAATTGATATATGCAAAGTGATACACTAATGCTAAAAAAATATAAGTACTATGTTCATCAAAATGAAGATGTTTAGAAATGAAAGTCGAAGCAGAAAAAACCTTACTTTGTTGCAGACTGAAGAGAAAGCTGGATACACGTCGAAGATTGGCTGTAACAATGAAAATGAAGATCGGAGATGAGTAAGACCAGATTATTGTATGTGGTCCAGGATATGAAACTAATACATATTCATACTGCCATGAACGAGTACATGTGCTCATATATTTTCAAGTAAAAATAATAGAAGAAACTCCTCTTTTTCTACAAAGCACTAAATGTGAACCCTAAAACTTAGGATGTTTGTGTTGTATAAGAAGCATAACAAAACAATCCTCAACCACAGCACCTGACAAGAACCTGGGGTTACCCACCTCTACCTCGTCGATTTGACGGAGTATCCAGGACATAGCCTTAAAAATATATGGGGTATATATCACTCACCTGAATAACACACAAGGAAATTAAAATACGTTATGTGGAGAACGACGAAAACATGATAAACCACTTGAAGCTCTGGAACAGTATATCACTTAAAAATGTTTGAAAAAGTAAGCTAATTTTAGGGGCTTGTACATACAAAAGTCTCAGGTTTCTTCGTGTAGTGCAGAAGTTCATTGGTTTTTGGATTAGCCACCAATTCGCCAAACTCACTCACTGAGTCATTACTTCAGCCAAAACCTGCAATATGAGAAGTTGGAAGCATCAGGAGTATCATCAAGAGTTATGTGATGTTTGAAACTCATTTTCCGAAATCAAAATAACACAACAAACAAGATCATTGATACTGCATAAATCATAACAATAAGTCAATAATCCATGAATACATACAGTAGACACCGATGGAAGCTTGGTGAGGGAAGACCTCCTAATTGGTGTCTTTGAGGAAACCGAGTCTCCAATGGTGTCTACTGACAATCTGTTGGAGGATTTGATGTGGTCCAGGATGCTCCTTTTGGGGATCTGAGAAAACCCACCACCTTCTGAAGAGTTATCTACTGCACCAGAAGTCTTGTTCGTTCAGTTTTGGTGATTTTGGCCGTGTTGTTGGAATCTAAAACAAAGAAAACGACAAAAAGATTAGTGAAGAGCAAATAGTACCAAACTAATGGAGATAATTTAAAAACACAAACTTACACAGACCCACCCCCATTAAAATGGTGACCTCTTTTCAGTATTTCTATTACACGGCTCTAACCTAAGCTCTTATCTGGCAGTTTTTTATGCTCACCGCAGAATGAGATCTGAGATAGCCCTAACCTTGGATAACAGTAACATCAAGAAGGGTAAAATAATTACAAAAAAATGTCCGTATACATGTACTTATGGCATGTGGTAGCCTGTTGGATGAAAACATACTCTCTCTGTCTTCAAAGTTTATTGTTATATGTTAATATTGTGCAGGGATGAGCAACGTATAGCCACTAATTTTCTAGTGTTGAACAGTATATGTCAAAAATAATATTCCCCATTCACCACATATCTTATGTGAAATGAAACATAAACATTTTACTTACAAAACTATGCTTCTTGTTTATTCACTAAAGTAATGAAATCAACAAACATGCATCTGAAAACAGAAGTATCCAATGAGACGCATGGGACTTCAGTGATACGCTACTGGCACGATTCAGATATTAAAATAATACTGGACAGAACTACAAGCTAAAATCAGAAGACAGAGCTCATCCTGTGGATGCAAAGAAAGCAAAAGAAGAAAACATGACAAACCATGTGAATATGAATGCAAGTGAATACCTGTTAAGAACTAATTACTCTTGCTACGACGCTAATAATGTTAGGGAAAATGCATCGTGGTGGGTCTAACAAAAAATTTGTGCACATACAACAAATGATCTGTAACAAATGGAGAGGGGTTTAAGCTCAGTTAACAAAATTCAAAAACAAATCGTAATTGGAAGAATTTGAAAGAAGTGAAGAAAACCCCAGGCAAGGAGATCAAATCCACTGCTTATGGTTTAGCAAGTCCTGACATTTTCACTAAAAGCAATCCTAACAACTTCCTATCACTAGGGGCTACGGTTCACCAAAGATGATTAGTAACATAAACGAAAACCCATACCTGTAATCCTTCTAGAGAACTCATCCTACCAATCTTTAGGATGTTAAAGATAACCACCACCACCACTTCTATCGACCTTATTCTCTCCTATTTTTCGTTTTCTTTTTCCTCTTCTGCCCTCTATAATCATCAATTTCAAGCAATTACGAAATCCCATATCCATAAATGAGAAAAAAATAAACTAAGACAGATTAGATTTCAAAATTGAATTACAAAATCATAATAAACAAGGAATTAAATTGCCAGACATAAAATAGAAGAATCTAGATTTTCCGAGAGAAGGAAACGGAGAAGGAGATATCCCTTCTTACCCTATGAAATTGAAGGGTTTGTAACACGATCTAATCATTATCCAGGTTTCGTTGAAGAAGAAGAAGAAAGAAGCAGGAACAATTGGTTCGGTTAAGTTGGTTAACACGATTTAGGATTTTTAAAGCGAAGGATTGAAAACAAGGTAGGAATGATTCTCTTGTAGGGATGGAACAATCGGGTAGGAAATGAATTACTAAAGTTTAGATTTAGGTTTTTCTTCCCATGGGAAGGAGAGAAAGATGCATTTTTTTAGGTTTTTTTATGGTAGTTTCTTGGGAGCTCAGAGGAGAAGAAGAAGGAGAAGTGGTAGAGATGCATTTTACGAACGTGGGCCGCATTTTCGTTCGGCGGTAATTTTGGCGCTTATGACATGGGCAGTTTCTTCCTAGTATAGCCACGACAATTCTCACGGCCTACTATGTCGTGACTAAAATGCTATGGATACCTACGCAGCATACAAATATGTGTCTACTGTCATCCCGAAGCAAAAACTCTACAAGCCGTGGCAAATGAGTGATCTACTGCCACGTCCCAGGTTAAGGCGTGGCAATATGTCATCAATAGCCACGACTAGTATGATTCCGTGGCAAAAAGCACGTGGTTAAAAGTCAACATTTTCGTAGTGACAATTGTAATCCAATTTTAACTCCAGTAGAAGAGAGATTGAAGCTGACAAAAGATGGAATAGGAGAGCTAGTAAATTTAACAGACTTTAAGTGTCTTGTTGGATGTCTCAGATATCTGACTGCTACAAGACCTGATATTATGTATGCAGTTGGATTGGTTAGTAGATTCATGGAATCACCTAGACAATCTCATTTACAAGCTGCAAAACGTATTCTGAAATATGTCAAAGGAACAACTAGTTTGGGAATCTTTTATACTATTTCAGAAGATCCAAAGTTAGTTGGTTTTACTGATAGTGATTGGGATGGAGATATAGAAGGAAGAAAGAGCACATCTGGTTATGGATTTCAGTTAGGGACATGATTTTTCTCTTGGTCCAAAGAAGCAACAAGTGGTTGCTTTATCTACAACAGAAGCTGAGTATATAGCTGCTAGCAATTATGCTACACAAGCTGTATGGTTAAGAATGATGCTGAAGTAATTGTTTCAAGAACAGAAAACACCTACAACAATAGTTTGTGATAATAAGTCTACAACTTCACTGACTAAGAATCCTGTGCTTCATGGAAGAAGTAAGCACATTGATATTAATTTTCATTACATAAGAGAGCTTGTCAGTAACAAGGAGATAGTTGTTGAGTTCTGTGAAAGTCAAGAACAAGTGGATGATATTTTCACCAAGTCTTTGAAGCCCAATACTTTCAGTTACTTGCGTGGAAAACTTGGAATGATTAGCAAAGAGTATCTTAATTTAAGGGAGGATGTTGAAGGTTAAACCAAGATAGTGTGAAGAAGATAGCATGGATCAACAACTGAAGTTGGACGTGAAGTAAACTTGAGGTGCAAGTTATTTTTTTTAGAAGTTGTTTACGTGGGAATTTTCAAGAAAAGTCTTTGTTAGAGTTTGGGTTATGTTAGGAAAGTGTTTTTGCTTTTGCGTCAAGTTTGTTTTCATATAAATAGGTTGTTGAGCCGTGAGTTTAAATTACATCAATTATGAGAAAAGTTTTTGTTTAGTTCTGTGTTCTTTCATTAAGTCTTTGATATCAGATTTTCTACAAACATGCCTAAGAAGAACAATATGATGAAATGTCCTTATTCCTTCTTGTGTATTGTTTATCATGGCTGAAGTGGTTCTGCGATTGTTCTCTATAAGAAAGAGCTATATTATCTTGTAATTATAAGTTTTTTTCTCAATTGGACATAGCTTTTTATGGTGTTACAATATTTTTTAGGATTTCAGTTTGAACTGCAAAGGGTGATTATGATTTTCTACTTTAAACAAATGACAACCGAAAATATACAACTTTATGTTATATATAGTTGGTTTTGTTGATTGTGCTTTGTTTAAATTTACAATACAAGAAATGTGCTTTATTCTATATAGTCTGATGTTGCTTTAAAATACTCTTTCTCATATTAGTACCAAGTCCAAAACAGTGCTTCCATTACGTAACAAAGAAAAAAAAAGCACAACTGATTTTATATCCAACTCATTTCCTTGCAATCATCATGTGCAATGCCCATTTCTGGAAATTCTCGGTTTGGAGTAAATATGGATGCAGCTGTTGAACCAAGGTAAAATCCTTTACCTTAGTTACTTTTTTGTGCCTGGTCTAGATACATAAAGCTTTTAAAGGTGTTTGGTACTGGAACTAATCATACTTCCCACGCGTAAATTATGCTCCAAGCACCACAACCCATGCCACAAATTGCCTAAAACATCTTCTCCCATGGCTATACGATCTAGAATCCGTCCATTAGCATCGATAAAAACTGCATCAACGACACTGCCTTGCCTCCGCTATCGTATGGTAAGTCTCTCCAAAACAATCCTGACCATTAGATTTTTGGATTAGTATCCTCAGTAAAAAAAATGCACCTTCCTTGCGATGTATTATCCAAAGTCTGACCCATAAACCGGCAATGAACTTTCTCACCAACAATATATATCTTGCCATATACATAGCTTATAAAAGAGTCCACATCCCTTAAAAGAGAAAACCCTAGCTGTTTTGATTATGCAAGCTTCTAATCGAAGGAGAAGAAACAGTATGTCTAGCCTTCCAGAAGAGCTCTACCTTGACATCTTGTTGATTTAAGCCAACGTGTATATGGACCTTTTGTTTCTTGTCAAATCCGTGTACTTCATTATCTGACCCAAAGCCAATGTGTTAATTTTTATAACACATTCATTATGTGGTTGTAAAAGTGGTAATAAAGTTCGTTCAACTCGGGCTTGTAAAGGTTTGATTTAAGACTTAAAAATAGAAAACACTAAAAATAAAGAGAATATATACATAAGTTTGTCACGATAACGAGAGGTACCGGGACTCAGGATTTCACCAATTTTCGTACTCATGTGGTTCAAAAATCAATTCTACACAATTATAGCTCATATGATAAAGATTCATTGACTCTGATTCTTTGCCAAGGTAGATTCTGAAAGTAATGACTGTAAATCTAAAGCATGGGACATCAAAACACTTAAGCTAAGCATGACCCATCAATTGAAATCACAACCATTCAAGAGAAATCATAAATCAATTAAATTTTAGTGCAAATAGTCATAAAAAGAATTAATAAAATTACCATAGTGATGAAAAAGGGCTTCCTCCATCGTCCCAGTGTTGGGGTTTAGCTCTTCATGGTGAAAACATGCTCAAAATAATAACTCATGGCTCAATAGGTGTTTTTATTGAAGAAATATAATAAAACAGATATTCGCAACTCTTTTTGGCTGTTACAGAATCCACTGTTACAAAGAATAGCTGCTGAAAGAATAATATAGTCACAAAAGGTCTTTTGCACGTAAACTGTAACTGCTAGAACATCGATAATTTTCTGCGACTCTTCTCTGGATCAGCGACTGAGTTGAGCGATCCAATGTTCTTCAGCTCGTCTTTTCTTCACCAGCAGAGAAGATTTTCTGCTACTTCTCCTGCAGCTCCGACGTCTCCACTGCATCACCCCAGACTCCCGAGTCTCCCCCTGTTGAATCCTAACTCTCTTATTTATACCCAACAGGCGTAAAAATATCACCAAAATCTCTTCTTTTCCTCCTCCTCAAGTCTCGGCTCTTTATACTTTCCTGTTTTATTTCTACCCGTATTAAGCTTCCTGTTTTAACCCAAACTCTTCTTCTTTCATCCACAGAATCGAGTCCAAATAATCCAGAAGGAGATATTCTTTTCTAACCTTCCATGTTGTTACCAGAATTAAACCAAACTTCCCGTGAATATATTTCTTTCCATGTTTTATCGAAACCATATCAAGATCTTCCTCTTTTACGATTCTAACAAACATACCTCCCCTGTCTTGTCGCAACAGGGCTATTGAAAACCTTTTCCCGTGGTAAACTCTGGCAAAACCTCTTCCACGTATTCTCCTCTTTACGAATTTCTTTCCTCCCTGATCCACGTACTCAAAGCCATCTGCCAATCCTATTTTGATAAAACAGGCCCAAACCAACTTAGTCCAGTGAAAATCCACGAGAAATATCGTTCAAATCCAAATCAGGGAGTTCGCAGCTCTGTAAATATGTTCCCGCCAAAACCATCAGTTCAAAAGCTAGGAGATGGAGGGCCCTTATCACTCTGTCGTGTGCCTATAGCAGTGAGGTGCCCCTTATCCATTTGAGGGGTAAAAATAACACTTCTTCAGGGGTGTTTCCAACATATTTCTGGGGTGCCTCTAGCACGTCTTCTGGGTGCCCTTAGTAATTTTCTTCCGGGACCACTTTTCGAGCACATTTCTCCTCATAAGTATATTTCCCCAAAAACACCTACAAAGACATAAAAAACCATAATATATATACAAAATCGAGCACTAACAATATATACAATTGATAACATATTAGACACATAAATGTGTCTATCAAATACCCTCAAACTAATTATTTGCTAGTCTTCGGGCAAATCTAATCTAGAAAATGAAATCCTAACTCACTGTCGCAGGCTTCGCGATTTAACTTAGCGTGTGCAACAAGCCTTTAAACCCCTAGGTTGCCCTAGTGGCCGAGTTATAGTCTCAGGAGGTTTTACAAGAGGTGTACCCACAAAACCTTTACTACAGACCCTATCTATCTACGCAGAACCTTGGAATAACACTAAAGAACCTCCTTGGTTGGCATACTCTCATTGACTACAGGAGGAAGTACCCTTATGCGAAATTCCAGTTGTTGTACACGAGTTTGCACTCACATACTAAAATTCATATATAAGTGACACGGCTCTACTCAGATAGTCGCATTATGGACATCAATATCCGGAATCAACAAATCACATGAATAGATTAAGAAGATGGATATAGAGAAAAACGTAAATGGTTTTGATGTTGACTAAGGTGAACAGTGTTTCCCATATCTGTCTGAAGGCTATTGCCAGGATGAACCTATCCTAATGGACTGAGATACTAGTCTGACTAATATCAACACAACTGGCATATACAAGGGAACCAGTGGTCGACAATCTTAATTCTAGATCAACTCAGCTGGTGTATACAAGGGAACCAGCGGTCGATTTTATTGAATAATTTATTCCGTTTGGTCTGATGGTCATGTCTAAATTTCTGTTCTTCAATTATTATTATTTTCTTTAACTTTTTTCATCTTTTTTCATATATTTTTTTCACTCAGTCACTCTACTTCATCCCAGCGGTGGTAACAACTCGATGTGTGTGCCCCACCAAATCACTTAGAGAAACATATATTAAAAAGAAAAAAAAAAAAAAAAAAAAGGTGAAAAGGACTCAACGAGATATGGTGAAACTACCATGTTATTTCTAACACCTGAGCTCTGTGCTTTTATGAATAGACTCTATTTAGATGTTTCCATCTACTCAGATTGGTTCCTCGACTCCTACAACCAAGATGCTTCCATTTACTTAGATTGGTTAGTGCCATCCTTAATAGGCATAAATTTCAAGGCTATGGAGTTTAATAATGCAACTAAAAAGTTTCTCCGATACCCCCAAACTTAAATCTAACATTGTCCTCAATGTTCTAAAGATAAAATTAAAAGCATGAACAAGGAGAAACTGTTACCATTTGAAGAAAAAAAGTTAAGGAAAGATATTACCGTGTTGCATGAGCATGGGTTACCTCCCAAGAAGTGCTAAGTTTAATGTCTTCAGCCAAACTAATAAATGATTAGTCACCTCATAGAATCATAAAGTAACATCCGGAACAACTGTGGATCATCTGCATCAAAAAGTGTTATCACAGATAAAAGGAAACTGCAGCAAAATAAAAAAGTGAATAAACATAGCACACCCTTTCCTAGTTTCCTGTTTAAGAAAACTACATCTAGTTGTGGTTCAGGTTCAAGTTCTATAAAGGGGTCCAAATAAAATATTTTCATGGGCTGCACCTCCTCATAAGTAAGATCTGATTTATCAGGTTGTAAAGTCTGGAAAAACTCAAATAAGAACTTAGAAGCACATAATAATAACCTGAATAGTTGAGAATCCTCATAGTCAATTATATTTGACTCACAAAGTTGGCCACAATGAAAGTGGTGATCATTCTTAAGAAAATGTGTCATTTCTATTTTCCTAAAATAATTAGGTTTAGCCTCAGAACTTAATAACGGACACATTTGGAACTTATGCGTTCCCACATGTGGAAGAAAAATATTTGGTGGGAAAACAAAATCAATCTGGTTATCGTAGCCTGGGTAAACCACATCAACTAGAGGATGGATTTCTAACAACTGAACTTCTTTATGGACATCACTAAGTTCAGGAAAACGTGTATGAAGATAATCTTTTAAAATGGTTGAGGCACGTATGTCAAGTCCCAAGTGAGGGACCTTTCTAAAAGTTAAAGCACACGGAGAATGATAATCACCCCCAAACTTAGAGTTTTCAGTGTCTCTAGAAAGACTAGTCACAACTTCCCTAATGTCAAGGTCATCAAATTCCTGAAAATGGATAATTGATTCTTCTAAGTCAGGTTCATCCTCACTCATCTCTACGAGTTCATCTTCTTTGTCTAAGACTACAGTTTTTAAATCATTAGACTCTAAAATAGTATTCTCATAATAAACTCGTTCCTCTAAACCATCATCGGCTTCGTAATCAAAAGGAAATTCTACATCATCTAAAGAAGTGGTATCTCTAGTCAAATCCTCATCCTTTTGAATAGGTGAATAATCATTAAAATTATCGGGATTTGAACTAGAAATAACACTATCATTATAAAGTTCATTTGAAGTAACAAATTCCTGATCACTAATGTCAGATTGTTCATCAACACTATCCTCATCATAATCATCATTATAATAAAATGAAAATGGTTGAACCTCATCTAAAGTAGTGTTACCAATTCTATCCTCGTCTTCTTGATTATGCAAATAACTGTCCTCATTTTCAAGGGTATTGTTGGAAACACTGTATCGGAAATTAAGATTATTTCGAGCAAGTCTTTCGTTCGTCTCATCCATCAGCTTGAGGGATTCCTCTATAAAAAGTTTACTTATTATGTCGTCAATAACTAAGTTATTCATCTCAGCTATCTTACGTGTCGACTCCTCTAATTTCCTGAGGGACTCTTGTAAAGGAGAAATATAAGAATTTTGCTCGTATGACCGGTGTGCATGCGGATAGTAATTGGACTCACTATGGTATGAACCATAACCTTGAAAAGGTTGATATTCCCAACCACTATTCACACTATGGTCATAAAAAGAATAATGTCCATTTTGATCAGTCGGATAATCATTGTATTGGCTATTGTAATACCAGTTCGACATACTTTTGTGTACATGAAAATGCAGGGTCGACTAAAATTGGGTAAGCTTAGGTTACCTTTAGCAAAATATACCTATAGTCAAAGACTGGTCAAAGGTACAAGGCTAAGGCTTGTGGTGTTTCGGATGATAACGCCCAAAGGGTTCACCGTACTATACCATGTGTTTTCCTAATAATCGGTGATCTGACGATGCAATTGGTGTGTGCACGTGATTTTAACACAAAAGAAAACCCACTGACAGGGGATTCGTGGGTGGAAAGAATTTTACCTCCCGTACCATACGGGCGACGAATCGGTTGTAGTCGACTCAGGCCATCGACTCCTATGTCAGTGTACGAACCTGAGGGTCCGAGACAGTTATCGTAACTGTCGTCCTTCCCTGCAGCGGTTTTGTTTAAATCAACCCTTCCTTAGGGTTTTTAAAAATAATAATAATGTCCAAGTCCAAAAAGAATGTCCAAAAAGAAAAAGAAAAATTACAGCAAAGCAAACCCTAATACAGTTTCCAAAAATAAAAAGAAATAAAATAACTATATACAAAATCTTCTTCTTCACTCCTTTTGGATTCTTCTTTTCTTTCTTTTTTTGGCGATGCTTTCCTTTTATAGCACTTTTTATTTCCTTGTAGCTTCGCTCCAAATCTTAAAAGAATCGAAAAATACCAAAGGCGTAAAAGAGAACAAAAAATCTAAAAACATAAATATAATATAAATATAAACAAATCTAAAACCTAATACAAGTCCGCGTCGGCGGCGCCAATTTTTTATAGTTATCTTTATTTTTATTGGCGCTGCCGGCGCCAAATATTGATGTGGTTGTAAAAGTGGTAATAAAGTTCGTTCAACTCGGGCTTGTAAAGGTTTGATTTAAGACTTAAAAATAGAAAACACTAAAAATAAAGAGAATATATACACAAGTTTGTCACGATAACGAGAGGTACTGGGACTCAAGAATTCACCAATTTTCATACTCATGTGGTTCAAAAATCAATTCTATACAATTATAGCTCATATGATAAAGATTCATTGACTCAGATTCTTTGACAAGGTAGATTCTGAAAGTAATGACTGTAAATCTAAAGCCCGGGACATCAAAACACTTAAGATAAGCATGACCCATCAATCGAAATCACAACCATTCAAGGGAAATCATAAATCAATTCAATTTTAGTGCAAATAGTCATATAAAGAATTAATAGAATTACCACAGTGATGAAAAAGGGCTTCCTCCGTCGTCCCAGTGTTGGGGTTTAGCTCTTCATGGTGAAAACACACTCAAAATAATAACTCATGGCTCAATAGGTGTTTTTATTGAAGAAATATAATAAAACAGAGATTCCCAATTATTGGCTGTTAAAGAATCCACTGTTACAAAGGAATAGCTGTTGGAAGAATTATATAGTTACAAAAGGTCTTTTGCAAGTAAACCGTAACTGCTAGAACATCGATACTTTTCTGCGACTCTCCTCTAGATCAGGGACTGAGTTGAGCGATCCAATGTTCTTCAGCTCGTCTTTTCTTCACCAGCAGAGAAGATTCTCTGCAACTTCTCCTGCAGCTGCGACGTCTCCTCTGCTTCACCCAAAACTCCCGATTCTCCCCTTGTTGAATCCTAACGCTCTTATTTATACCCAACAGGCGTAAAAATATCACCAAAATCTCTTCTTTTCCTCCTCCTCAAGTCTCGGCTGTTTATACTTTCCTGTTTTATTTCTACCCGTATTAAGCTTCCAGTTTTAACCCAAACTCTTATTTTTTAATCCACAGAATCGAGTCCAAATAATCCAGAAGGAGATATTCTTTTCTAACCTTCCATGTAGTTACCAGAATTAAACCAAACTTCCCGTGAATATATTTCTTTCCGCATGTTTTATCGAAACCATATCAAGATCTTCCTCTTTTACGATTCTAACAAACATACCTCCCCTGTACTGTCGCAACAGGGCTATTGAAAACCTTTTCCCGTGGTAAACTCTGGCAAAACCTCTTCCACGTATTCTCCTCTTTACGAATTTCTTTCCTCCCTGATCCACGTACTCAAAGCCAACTGCCAATCCTATTTCGATAAAACAGGCCCAAACTAACCTATTCCAGTGAAAATCAACGAGAAATATCGTTCAAATCCAAATCAGGGAGTTCGCAGCTCTGTCAATATGTTCCCGCCAAAACCATCAGTTCAAAAGCTAGGAGATGGAGTGCCCTTATCACTCTGCCGGGTGCCTATAGCAGTGAGATGCCCCTTATCCAAGGGGTGAAAATAACACTTCTTCAGGGGTGTTTCAACCATATTTCTGGGGTGCCTCTGGCACGTCTTCTGGGTGCCCTTAGTAATTTTCTCCCGGGACCTTTTTTCGAGCCCATTTCTCCGCATAAGTGTATTTCTCCAAAAACACCTACAAAGCCATAAAAAACCATAATAAATACAAAATCGAGCACTAACAGTATATTCAATTGATGTCATATTAGACACATAAATGTGTCTATCACATCCCAACCGACAACTATAAATTTTACGTAAGTGGGCAACGGGTATTTGTGAATGGAAATTTTCATTTGTTAGTTGAAGAAACTCGAGATCATGACTCCTCCCATGTTGTAATCTTTGTGGATATGAGCAACGAGAAATTCATAGTACTGCAACTACCAATAGAAGCTTCAGAGAATCGTGGCCTTTCATGTGTGAATGTGGGAGTTTTAGAAGGGTGTCTTGGTTTACTTGTGAAAGAAACTGGGGTTCGCTGGGAAGTATGGGTGATGCGGGATTACAGAGTCCATGAATCATGGACTAGAAGTCACGTCATTACCCATTCCGCAGTTGTACACGCGTCTTACATGAGATTGGTGAGGTCTTTCAAAAACGGTGACATTCTATTAACGTTGGGGGGAAAAAGCTTTAGTTTTGTTCGACGGGGCGAGTGCAATTTCTAGAGAACCGCCAAAACCTCTAACGAATAACTTTTGTGAAATAAATAATTATGTTGAAAGCCTAGTTTCGCTAAACTCTGGTTATTATGTGAAGATAAAGAGAGAAATTCATAAGAAATTACTCATAGAATTATGGGTACAATAAGATGAAATGTCATTACTTCATTATAAAGGCCTATGTGGGTCTGCAATTATTCTTTGTACTAAAGAGGAAGGTACTTCTTTCAATTGAACATAAATTTTTTACAATGAAAGTTTATTTTTTCTATTTTTGAAGTATACAATGTAAAGTCTATAGGAGCAACATTGTCCAAAACATGCATGCACCTTCCTATGCAATTGCCATATTATAGTAGGGCGGTTGTTGGGAGCTGTCTAAATGGTAATGGTGTGCGGAAAAAATTTATGTTCCTCTAACATGTTGGACAGGGTTGACATAAAACTCATTGAACATACATATGCAACTGAAAATTGTATTTTCTTTAATCGATATAGAATTTGGTGATATCAAGTTTCGAAATCAAGGTCTTAGTATCATTAGTCAAAGAGTTTGAAGATTTTATTCAGATCCTTAGGCCAGGCATAAGCAAAGACAATCAAAATAACAACTGCTATAGGAGGGTTATATTTCTTAGTCTATATATAGACAAAAACTTCCAAATTCTTACTTTATTTCTTCAAATTCTTTTTTTATCCAACATACATTCAATTTGATTTTATTAAATATTTTTTTAAAGAATAATTAAAATAACAAATTGGAGATATCAAAGGAAAAATGAATTAATTATGGACATAAAAGACTTAAAACAGAAATATTAAGAATAGAAACCGGTTAAAAACGAAAATTAAGTCGTAACTCAGTTTTCGTTAAGTGTATTTTTTTCATAGAAACTCACTTTTTGTAAAAAATGTTTTTTTCACGGAACCTCAGTTTTAGTCATCCATTTCCTTTTTAGTCATCCATTTCTTTAACTATAATAAGGAATAGATGTGTTCTCTTCACAAACTAAGCCAAAACTGTTGGCCACATTATAGCCAAGAAATGAGTCATAGTGTAGTTGACACTTGACAGAAACAGGGCAAAACTAAGATGAACGCTCCGGACCCATGCCCAACACAAAATGAAGGCTCCAGACCCATACCCAACTCAAAATAACAGACGAAATTTTTCACTCCCTAGCTTCTTAGTAATGGTGTGCGAAAAAGTAATGGTGGGAGCTGTCTAAATAGTAATGGTGTGCGAAAAAGTTTATGTTCCATGTTGGACAAGATTGACGTAAAACTCATTGAGCATATATATGCAACTGAAAATTTTATTTTCTTTAATGGATATAGAATTTTGTTGTTATCAAGTTTCACTCAAAGAGTTTGAAGATTTTATTCAGATCCTTAGGTCAGACACTATGGTTAGGCATTTCGCTTGGTTATACCTATAACCAAGGACAATCATAAAAACAACTACTATAAGAAGGTTATATTATTTTTTTCTTAGTTGGGATGACCGAAGGGAGTCCCTTTAGTGTTCATAGTGGAGCCAAAATGTAGTCCGTTTGTAAAGCTTTTTTTTTTGTTTTTAATCATAAAAATTGAACGCCCATTAGTTTTCTTTCCACAAAATTGGATCGACAATAAGATTGTCATCAACCACGACTACGGTTAGGCGCGGTCAAAACGATGGGAAGTCGAACCGATTGACGATATTTCCAGCGTGAAAATGGCAAAAAAAAACGTCACCTATACTTTCAATTTTGATCTTGACCGTTGATTACCAACAAAATTCAGCCATCGGATCTAAAACTTCTGTTGTTATTTCAAAATTGTTACATGAAAGTGATACAAAATTGTTAGCTAAAAAGTATCAAATAAATATTACACTTATAATTGTTAGTAAACAACTGTTACAAAAATAGTTGCACAACTATCACAAAATAAAAACGGCCCCCAACAATTCCACGGAGTCACTTCCAAACATCGGTCGTCAGTGCACTGTTGCAGCAGTAATCTTGTTTATATATAGACAAAAACTTACAAATTCTTACTTTATTTCGTCAAATTCTTTTTGTATCCAACATACATTCAATTTGATTTTATTAAATATTTGTTTAAAGAATAACTAAAATAGCAAATTGGAGATATCAAAGGAAGAATATCACAGGTTAAAAACGAAAATTAAGTCTTTTTTCATGGAAATTCGGTTTTCATAAAGTGTTTTTTTCCATGGAAACTCAAGTTTCGGAATAGATGTGTTCTCTTCACAAGCTAAAGCCAAAACTGCCAAAACTGTTGGCCACATTATAGCTAAGAAATGAGTCATAATGCAGTTGACAGAAACAGGGCAAGACTAAGATGAAGGCTCCGGAAACATACCCAACACAACTCCGGACCCATACCCAACTCAAAATAACAGACGAAACTTTTCGCTCCCTAACTTCTTAAACAACACTTTCAGTGCTTCGAGTAAGATCCATTTGAGGAGATTATTGTAATTTGTGTATCGATTTCGTTGCTGCGATGCTTTGATGCTCTCAGTTTATGGTATAGTGAAGATATAATACCCTAAATTGGATTTCTCGCTGATTTTTATTTTATTTTTGAATATTTTTTCTCATAATCTCTATCTTGATTTTGTAGAAATCACAACCCCATGCTGGTCAGAAAATTCCCTTCTGAATTTGACAAATTGTCTGTGTGAATCCAAGTTGGAATCTCAAAGGATCCCCTGCCAAATCTCAGTAATTATTCTTTCTTCTATTTTAATAAATTTCAGTAGGTTAAGTGTTCTGTAAATTGTCTCGGTTGTTTCTTTCTACTTTCATTAATTTTAGTATGTTTAGTAAAATTGATAAATTTGTGTCCCTGAACCCCAAAACTGCAGCTTCTCTAATCTAGTTTAATCTTTGTTGGTTAATGTTTGATGAATTACCTCACAGAATACCCAAAGGATTCCCTCCATCTTCAACAACAATGTTGATGGATAGTGATCTTTATTTCTGAAATGCATTAATAATCTTTCTAGTACGATCAAATTTATCAACATCTCATTTGGCTTAGGACCTTGTAATATTCCCTTATTTTCTCCATGGTAAGCAGTAAGCTGTTTTCTGAATGCCACTTGATGGTCTTTGGTTGAACTTTTCTGCCATGAGACATTTTTTATCGCACATTGAGTTTCTCGATTATGCTAATCAATTATCTGCATTTGGTGGATTTGCAGGGGTGGGACATTTTGATCAGGTCCATATTCTCGTTTTTTACCTCTCCATGGCAGCAGTCTTCTAGTAGTCTTTTGAGTATGTTCACTTGACACACATGGCAACCGGTTCTCTTCTTCGCACACTTCAAAGAGCTGCACGAACTTCTTCGACCCTCAACTTCTCTTTCTCAAATGCTAACTTTTCCAGGTAATTTTCACTGGAAAGTTTTATAAGTCTCCTATTAAAATGAAACCCATGATTTCGATTTTTTATTTTTTGCTTGAACTTTTTGTTTCTACCCAGGTTGATTTCCTACCACACAGAATTAATTTCTTGTCCTTCTCAACATTTGGTAAAATTAAATACATGGAAACCAACATGGGTTTTCAGAAATTTCAGCCATGGTCGAATAAACTTTGCTACTTCTCAAGGAAAGCCTAAATTCGAAGCACATGAATATGACCCTCAAGAGAAACGCCAATATAAATCCAAATGGAAATGCAAGAAGAAATTCAAGATGCAATTGTTAAGAGCGAAAACAAAGAGGAAATTAGCTAATAAGAAAGACCCTAGAAATCTTAGAGTTAAAGGGAAGAAACAACAAAAGTTTTTAAATGCAGAGGAGAGAATCTTAGACAAGATTGATAAGGTGAGACAATTTAAGTACTGAATTTGGGTGGTCGTATTTTTTTTGTTAGTGCAGGTAGTAGAACTGCTGACCTGTTCAATCTTAACTTGTTGCAGGCAAAACTTAAGGAGGCTTTACTGATGGAAAAGCTGAAGAGATATGAAGTTCCAAAAGCTCAAGGTCCTGAAGTGAAACAGGAATGTTTGACTGGTGAAGAAAGATTTTACATGAAAAAGATGGCACAGAAAGGATCAAATTATTTACAAGTCGGTGTAAGAGGAGTTTATGGTGGTGTTATTGATAATATGCATATGCATTGGAAGCATCATGAAACAGTTAAGGTTTTTTGTAAACTTTGTAGACCTGGTGAAGTACATGAGTATGCAAAAGAGATAGCTAGATTAAGTGGTGGGATTCCAATACAAGTGATTGGAAATGACACGATAATCTTTTACCGGGGGAAGAATTACGTTCAGCCTGAAGTTAGGTGCCCTGCTGATACATTATCCAAGAAGAGGGTAATTTTTTAAACTTCCTTAACTACTTGGCAACTTTTTTTAATTTTGATTTATTAAGTACTTGTATTTCACCTTCATAGAGGTTTTAGTGTCAATTACACTGGAATATAGCTAGTTAGATACCCTTGGAATGGCTTATTCAAAACAGAAACTGGAATGGCTTCACTCGCTTTCCTAATTTCATACGGCTTTTGCATATTTCTCCTTGTATCAATTCTTTCATCTCCTAAGCTGACTTGTTGCCATGTAGCTCTAACATTAATACAAAACTGTTGAATGTTTTTCAGGCACTCGAAAAATCAAAATACATGCAGTCACTTGAAGCAGTGAGGCACTTCATCGCTGTAGCAGAGAAAGAATTAGAACTCCAGTACAGGCATGTCGCTCTTTGCAATGGCCCAAGTTCTCATGATTCGATCTCTATCAGCACAGGAAAAGACTCAGCCTTTCCCGGAAGTTCTGAAGTGACAACCGAAGAAGGCTTGATTTCACATTTTGATGACTTCTCCATTATTCCTTCAGAAATAGAATTTGACCACTCACATCAAGAATTATTGCAATCTGAAGAAACCACTGAGTCTGACAATGAATACTTATCCGAAAGCGAAGTTGATGTTGGTGATGGAAGTATGTCAGTTACTAATGTTAGTTCTGACGAAGAAGAGGTATCCTTCTCTTTATCAAAGAGCTCTTTCTGCAGCTCAGATTGTTCACCAACGGTGGAAAGTAGATTCAATTTTTATACTAGAGATTTGCATGGTGAAAGATTGACAAATTCATGATGTTCAGTTACCAATATTTGCTGAATGAAATGTTGGGGATATCATTCAGTTCCGGAATATTGTCAATTCAGATGTGCATCCCTTTTCTGCATCTTATCCGTCTGCCTTCTTCCCGTATGAAGCTACAGAAAACTTCGATGTGACTTAAAGCACAACTGGTGTCTCTCTATCTTATGCAGACAAGGCCAAGATGAATTAGGATGACAGTTTACAGTATACAGCATTGCGAATGTCTCAGCTTCACTTAATTGGGTTCAGGCGAATAATCTCTTTGAAACTGATGCTCTGGGGAGAGAGTTCACTTGGACCAATAGGCAATCTGGGACTGGGAGAATTTTTTCAGACGATGAATAGGACTTTCATCAATGAAGTTTGGTTGGAGAAATTCCAAAATTGGCGATACAAAGCTATGTCGAGAGATATTTCTGATCACTCTCCTTTATCTGGGTATCCTCTTGTGTCACAAAGACCTGCTAGAGCTCCTTTTATGCATACAAAAGATGTGGTTTTCGCACAGCGATTTTATGAGAATGGTTCAACAGAGTTGGGATGCTCTTTTGACTGACTCTCCTGCTTTCGTTTTACTAGTAAGTTGAAAAGGTTGAAAATTGCTCTAAAGGAGTGGAATAGATCTGTTTTGGCAATGTCAATACGCTGCTTAAACAAGCTGAATTGCAACTTGACATTGAGGAAGCTATCTCTGACGCTGATCCTACTAGTGTAAGTACGTTTGCTAGTTTGACAGAAGCTAAGGCTGCTGTGGAACTTTCTCGCATTCAACTGGCGTCAATGCTCCGACAAAAAGCTAGGGAAACTTACATTGCTGATGGTGACAGCAACACAAGTTTTTTTCACAACAATACACGAATGCTTCGTATTGTGGATGAAGATGACAGTGAAATTCAAGACCCCGGTCAGATAAAGCAACACATTGTGCATTATTATATGGCCAAGTTCAACGGTGTAGCTACGCATATTGATGACGAGCTGTCTGATGTGCAGCATGGAAGGATCAGTGAAACAGATGCTATTCCCACAGATGAGGAAATCAAAGCAGTTGCTTTTCATTTAGTTTAGAAAGTGCACCAAGGCCTTATGGTTATTCAGGTAATTTTTATAGACAATGTTGGGAGGTACTTGGCTCGGATCTTATTCTCTCCATTACTCACTGTTGGCAACGCAAGTTTATTCGTAATGGTGTGAATACTTGGAAGAGAATGATTGCTAATTTTCTGGGTATTGGTGCTGCTAGTTTCTCTGATAGATACTTCGTTGTTCAACTTATGCCTGGTGCTATTGGATAAGCTCACTTGAGACATGTTGTTGAGAAGATGTTGGACAAACTAGCTGGTTGGAAGGGTATGCACTTGTCGTTTCAGACTAGGGTTGTACTTGTCAAATCAGTTGTTTCTAGCTTTCATATTCATGCTATGGCTGTTTACAAATGGCACTTAGGAATTTATTGTGGGAAGAATTATGTTCAGCCTGAAGTTAGGTGTCCTGTTGATACATTGTCCAAGAAGAGGGTAAATTTTTAGACTTCCTTGAACGCTTAACAACTTTTTGATTTTAATTTTAGTATTTGCGTTCACCTTGATAGAGATTTTAGTGTCGATTACAATGGAACATAGATAGTTACAGACCCTTGAAATGGTTTGTTCAAAACAAAACCTTGAATGACTCCACCTGTTGTCCTACATCTTTAGCATATTTCTGTTTATATCTATTCCTTCATCTCCTGAGCTGATATAACACCAAAACGTTGTGAATATTTTTTCAGGCACTAGAAAAATGAAAATACATGCAGTCACTTGAAGCAATGAGGCACTTCATTGTTCTAGCAGAGAAAAAATTAGAATTGCAGTACAGATTTCCCTTTGCAACGGCGCAAGTTCTTGTGATTATGACCCGACCTCTATCAGCACAGGAAAAGACTCGGCCTTACCTGGAATTTCTGAAATGGCAAGTTTGATTTATGATGAGTGCTCGACCGACTATTCGGATATGGAATTTGACCACTCACGTCAAGAATTATTGCAAACTGGAGAAACCTCTGAGTCGGACGATGAATACTTGAATTGAGGACGTTAGTTCTGACAAAGAAGAGGTATTCTTCTCTTTACCACAGAGCTCTTTCTGTAGCTCAGATTGTTCACCAATGGTGGAAAGTAGTTTTAATTTTTGTATTAGAAATTTGCGAGGTGAAAGATTGACAAATTCATGATGTTCAGTTACCAAGTTTTGCTGATGGAGATTTGATCCAATTTCCAAAATAGTGGGAGCTTTGATGTGCATCTCATCTTCATTTGTTTCGCCATATGAAGCTAGGGAGAATTTTTATGTGACTTGAAGCACAGATGGTTTCTCACTATTTTCCAGACTAGGCCAATTATGGAAAATGAAATAGGATGACAATTTGTAAAAATCACAGCATTGTGAATGTCTTGAACAAGTCCCATTTTCAAAATGGGGAAACGGGTTTCGATCTCTCGCAACAAGTTTCCTTCTTGTTACCTCTGCATTTTCAAAACATTTCAGACCCTGAATTGTTTGCAACTCTGATTGTGGTTCCAGCCAGGTTCAGTGAAAATTAACCGGTTCTTCACTTCAATCAGACTACAAGCTTTCATCTCCACTCTTAACTTTCACGGCCTTTTCAACATCACCCACTACAGAATAAATATTAGCTGGCTAGAAGTACAAATGTTCCTTAATGCCGACTTTTTGCTACTTTTTCTCCCAGTCACTCAACAAAGAACCCCAAATTATGTAATCTGGCTGTATTTTCATATTGTAGGAATTACCATGCCCATAACTTTTAAGGATGCTAATGGGGGACCGAATTCAGGGGTGTACCAAATTTTAAATAAAACAAAACAGGTTTTCAAATAAAACAAAACAACTTTAGCCTTGGGCTTGGTACACTCCCAGAATTCGGTCACCCCCATTAGCAATCTTGAAAAATTTGATGGGCTACAACATAAGTACCCATTATCCTGGAACGCCAACCAAAACTAGAATCAGTATAGAAAGATTCAGATTAGTGTGGACTGTGGAGTCTACATGGCACTGCTTTGAATTCTGCCGTTTTAGTAGTAGGTCAATAAATTGAATTACAGTTCTGAGCTAGATAAGTTAGATATGGTCTGAATCTTTTGTGACTCAGATATTGTCTTTATCCAGATTTTTATACTCTTTCTCCTTGGATCTTCTTCCCCCCTCTCAGTAGTAATATGTGAGGCTTTCATTCCCACGTTCCCAGCAGCAAATGGCACTGCATTCGATAGGGACGTCTAACCCATAAAATGTTTATTTTGTTCTTTTATGATCATCTTGGACTGCCACTCTTGAGGAGATATATGTTGCCATGGAGGTGTCATCTTTCAAAGCAGATTATTATTATTTTTTTTAATGAAATTATCACAAGCAAATTACTACTTAAAAAAACAAAAACAAAAAAAATACAATCCAACAAAGAAAAAATAGTATCTCAATGATAGGAAGAAAAAAAAATTGCTATGCAGGAGCACATTAAGTGTTGAAACTACTATGGTAGAAATTAGAATACTGACAGAAAGAAACAGTTTTAGGAAAATCAGCTTAGAGAATGGAGTGCTGACATTTCCAGAAGATAGGATAATGGGCTTTTATAGATAGAACTAACAAAACAACCAACAATGTATATGCAAGTGCTAGAGAGTGGTGGTAAGGATGGTGATGATTCTGGTGTTACCTCTCAGTCAGTTCCTCCACACAAGTACATGGGTCCATTGAAGAGCAGTACACCAAAGAAACCAGTCGTAAACAAGGTTGTCGTTCCATTGTGTACCACGCTTTTTTCAGTTGTGAAAGTGAATCCAAATTACTGGGCAATGTCTCACACAACTCTTCAAGTAGTTGTCATCATTAGTTTCACAACTGAGTTATATGTCTTAGAAATTTCTAACGCAACTGCGCTAACAGTTGTGTATACACTCTTCTTCCAACCCTTGTTTTAGTTATATGACATACTCAACTCTTGTTTCACAACCAAAGGTATGTGTAGCAGAAACTCGCATCACAACCTTTGCTAGTGTAGTATAACCTCTTTTCACAATTATAATCTTAGTTGTAATTATTTCATTCACAACAAAAATCTTTGTAGCAGAAATAGTTATCACAACCTTTGTTAGTGTAGTATAACCTCTTTGCACAATTATTATCTTAGTTGTAATTATTTCTTTCACAACCAAAACCTGTGAAGCAGAAACAGGTATCACAACCATGTTTTGTGTAGTATAATTTTAATTTCACAACTCCATTATTATGTAGCAGAAGTATGTATCACAACTATTGTTTATGTAGTATAAATTTGTTGTCACAACCCCTAGTTTGGTTATAATTAATTGTTTCACAATCCATGTTTGTGTAGTATAACTTTATTTTCACAACTCCTAGTTTGGTTATAATCAATTGTTTCAAAACCAATACACTGTGTAGCAGAAAAATGTATCACAATCCTTGTTTGTGTAGTATAACTCCAGTGTCACAACTCCTAGTTTGGTTGTAATCAATTGTTTGACAACCTATGCTCTGTGTAGTAATAACCTTTTTTCCAGTATAGGTATATCCAATTACAACTTGTTTTAGTAGTTGTGATTCATTTACATTTTATAAAAAAATATATATATAAATTGGTTTTCAATTCACTCAAAAATATATATAAATTGGCTTCCATTCCATTAAAATGTAACAGCATTCAAAAACTAAAATGTAGCAGCATTCAAACACTTGAACCACCTTGAATGATTCATGAAACCCATTGAACAACACAAACACATTGTTTCCACAAAAAAAGAACAACATTGTTGTAAACTGATAAGAGCAACAAAAAAGAACAACATTGTTGTAAACTGATAAGAGCAACAAAAAAGAACCACATTGTTTTGTGAACACTCCCCAAACAGAATAACAAGTCAGATGGCAGGCAATATCAGATCCTTGGTTGTGGTATAAGTTCCTACAGCCTCTATTATACGCTTCAACTCACCGGTTTGCTTGTAGAGAATGGCATCATCAACATGAGACGTAATCACAATTACTTTGTATGCTGCAAAACCTATTTGCATTCCATGGCACTCCATCTTTGGATCTTTTTCAGCAATAATCGCATCAGCAACAACCTCGTTCTCATTGTACCAACTGAGTAACCTGCAAGCTTTACCATTACCTAGCAATTCCTCCACCCTTGGTCTGCTGATTGGACTGTCATTTTCATGGTGGGGAACAGTCCTGCTAGTGTTAGCAATAACATTGCTATCATTTCCAGACTACATGATAAATACAACAACAACATAAGAAATTGGCATAATGCAAAGAAATAAATTTGAACAGGAAATGTGCAAGTGTACAAACATATAAACACACTCACCTTTGGACTGACGTTGTGAAAATGTGAGCCACCACGGCAGACACAGCTCGACGTTTTTTCCTAGACCAACACCAAACCGGCAGTATGAGAGACAAGTTTTAATTCATCAACTAACAAAAAAACTAAATGAATGAGTATGTTCTCACCTCTAACAGTGCAAGTCTCTCGTTCACTTCCTTCATACTGTCCCGAAACTCTTTGATGATCTTCTTATAATGGGTCTTGATAGCCATCTTTGTCTTTGTCGCTCCATATCCAATTCCTCTCAGTTTCCCTGGTTTCTCGTCACCAAGAGCTCTGGCAAGAAGATCATCTGTCATAGATGATCCAACATCAACACCATGCTCTTCTACTGCTCTTTCAATCTTTTCCTGTATTAGTGTATATGTAACATTACTAGTCACATTTTTGCATCATCCAAACACATATAAACCAAAGAAAGAAACAAAGAAAGAAGATAAATATGAGTTGAGTTCTCACCAAATCCTCCAAATCACCAGGATTAGGTTCCTTTCCTTCCTTTTGTTTGTGACCCACTTTCCAAAGTTCGACTCTATCAATCCCTTCTTCTGTGTTCAGTTCCTTTTGCTGTAAACAATATGTTAATCCATCTAGTTAACATATGAACATAAAAATACAGTGAACCTATAATGAACATAGGAATAAAAATACAGAACATACCATTTCTTCCTCGAGTCTCGCATAACCTTTTCTACTGTTAGTGTGTGGAGTGGTGTGTTTCTGTCTAACTTGTTGCATCCGCAATCTTTTTGTCTGATAAAGTACGGAACGTCGTTAACTAACAAGACATCACTAAGAACATTGAACGTGCAAGGTCTTAATGCCAAAAAAATTAATTTATCGTTATATAAACACTTACTTTGAATTCCTCCGAGCAAACATGTCTTACGAACTCTTCCCACTCATTGACAGTGTCATTATCTTGTTTCAGTGCTGGCAGCCTCTTCTCTCTTTCTTCTTCCTCTAGCTCATCTAAGGCGAGTATCTTACCGGATTTCCTTAACCTAGCCCCTTTAAGATAACATCACATCTTCCCAAGATAGTAGTCTTTGTAAAACTCATCGATAATAAACCTTTGCTGCAAATACAAGTAAAAGAGTTTAAAATTTGTAGAGTTAAGAAATTACCATGACAATGGCCCATATGTTATCTTTGGCCTCTTTAGGGACAAGTCTCCAATCCTTGTGTTTTAATGGGATGTTTCGCCTAATTAAAACTCCCAACACACTTGCAAGCTGCACCGAAGGATCACCAATGGGCTGTTCCTTATTGTTAAAGCTAACAGCTTCCTTGCCTTTCTTATCATCTGTTATCCCTAGTGCGCTCATCCTTGTTGGGCCACGTGGAACGTACTTTCTTTTGGGTTTTGCCTGCAAAACCTAAATGTTTTTGCAGTTACTAAGTAAAAGAGTTAAGGATGGAAAAACTAACATAAAGATACAAGTGAAAATCTTGGACAGACAGTCATACCTCAGCTTCTTTTTCATTTTCGTTTCCCACGTCATGCTCCTCGCCGTCGTTCTCATTTTCCTTGTCTTCATTTTCCACCTCTTCATTTTCCTTCTCTTCTTGTTCATCATCTTCATCTTCTTCGTCGTCTTGAAGATCTGCTAAAGAATCATTCACATTCCTGAGTTGCACATTCGGACATGGCCCTAAGTACAATTTTCGCTTTGCAGTTTTCTGCTTGTTAACAACTTCACTAGAGGGTGCAGCTTCAGATGCTCCTGATGTGGACTATAATGGTTGAGATTGTACTGGTTCAACTGAACTTTTCCTTTTCCTAAGTGATGATCGTGTTGGAGTTGTCTTTTCGGCGGATGGTTCAACTGCACTTTTAGTTTTCCGAGGCGATGATCGTGTTGGAGAAGTCTTTTCAGCATTATGTGGTACCTCTGAACTGTTCTGAGTAGTCTTTTCAGCATTGTGTTGTTCCTCTGAAGTGTTCTTAAACCTTGGGTATGATCGTCCAGCGGCTGGTTCAACTGCACTTTTAGTTTTCCGAGGCGATGATCATGTTGGAGAAGTCTTTTCAGCATTATGTGGTACCTCTGAACTGTTCTGAGTAGTCTTTTCAGCATTGTGTTGTTCCTCTGAAGTGTTCTTAAACCTTGGGTATGATCGTCTTGGACTCTTTTCGCTATCAGGATGCTCCGAACTCTTCTTCTTCTTCTTAGGAGTTTATTTGTCATGAGACTTTTTACTCTTGTCTTTTAAAAGGATCTGCAAAATAAACTAAACTAGGTTAATCAAAAGGAGATGGTAAATAAATTAATTGATACAAGTAGGAAGAAACTTAATCATGTAAAATAAACTACCTTGAAAGGAGACAAACGGACACTTTTGGCTTGCTTGTTTACTACCTTTTTGGGAGATGGGACCGACTTGTTGCTCTTTGCTTCATTGTTAACCCGTAACATAAAGTAAAGTAAGTTAATCAAAAGGAGAGAAAGAACATCATTTACACTAAATACATAAACTGAACCATAAGATATATAAGTCTTTAACTTTTTGTTTACCATTGCATACAAATTGGTCTTTACCTCCTTTCACACGTACGCATCTACTATAAAAACAGAACCAAAAAGTCAAAACTACAAACATTCCACCGTACCTCATCAGATAAGAAATCACCACAACACGAACATTGTATAAGACAAAACAACACATGTAAGTCACTGAAGCTATGCGACAATTTTACTTACACTAGTAATTTTAAAAACAAAATCAAACAACCACCAAGCAAAACCTGACCACATATTGCATTCAAACATGAGGAAAATATTGTATTGATACCAAATTAGAAGGATTTCTAAATGATCTGGTGCACTCACTATCTTATGAGTAAATCCATTGCTTAAGAACAAAGCAATCTCCTCGCTCATAAGATAGAGAGTGCTCTAGCTCTCATCAAACCTTGCAAGAAGATATAAGACTTTAGCAAAATCAATCCACATATTGCATCAACCTAGCATGTTATTAAGAAATCATCAACCTAAAATAGCTATCATGTTACAAACAATATTGACAATAGTCTACAACTTAAAATAAGAAAGCAACCTATAGCCACCAAGCAACTGACACCTGTTGGTTGGAATACGGAAGCCCTGCGCAATTCTCACTTGAGAATGAGCCAGGGGTTCAGTAATCCCGCCAGCAGGTCTTACAGATTCACTTGATAGCTATCATGTTATAAGAATATTAACCCTAAAGCATTCCACATATAAATCAAACTTAAAAAATCAAACTATCATGTTAAGAATATTAACCCTAAAGCAATCCACATATGAATCAAACTTAAAAAAACAAATCATGTTACAAAAAAAAATATTAAAATAACCACCAAGCAACTGACAACCACTGGTTGGAATAGTGAAGCCATGTGCAATTCTCAGTTGAGAATGAGCTAGGAGTTCGCTGTTCCAACCAGCGGCAATTACAGATTCACTTGATGGTACCAAAAAAAAGCATCATGTTAACAGGGTTAAGAAGAAAACACAAATTTGGTAATATATTCAAAAGTGAAACTACTACATGTTAATAATATTAACTTTAATTCAAAACTCACATATTGCATGTCAAGAATCAGGTCAGAAAACATAACAATCAGTAAACAAGATTGAAGAACAAGCATGAATCGGTTCTGACTCGTCCGAGTCACAGAATTTCAAGATGTTTTCAGGAATAAATCATACTGTCTCTGACGATTATACAACCTATTACAAAGGGTATTTGCTATAACCAAACAAAATGAAATAAATCATATGAATCGGTTCAGAATACAAACCCTAACTCGGTTCAGAAAATAAAACCCTAATTAGGAAATCACGAAGATAATGAAAAACAAATTCAAATCAGAAATCAAACAAATAGAAAATGACAAATACATCTTTACATGTGAGATTTATACCTGAGTTTGAGTTGAGATGTAAATCGGCGCAGTTGAAGCTAGGGTTTGATATCGGAGATTGAGGTGAAGTTGGGTTTCTTGAGATATCGATCGGAGTTTAAGATGAAGTTGGGTTTTAGGGTTTGAGGTCAGTTGAAGAGAAAATCTTCTCAGAGACAAAGAGATTAAAACGAGACAGAGAGAGAGAGAGAGAAATGAGAGGAAATTTTTGGCCTATGGTCAAAACTCTTCTCATTAATTAGGGGCTGTTTGGGTGGGAAACCAAATTTTGTTCAAAATTTAGAAGGATGTGCCCAAATTTAGGCGGGATGTTTGTGTGAGAAACACACAATCCGCATGATATTGTTTGTATCCGTTAGATTAAAATTTGGACAATCCCATTGGCTAAAACAAAGCATACGGATTGAGAAGAAAACACAAAATTTGGTAAACCAAACAAGGCTCCCCACCATTAGATTGGCTTGTGATTTGATTTCCTTAAATTTTGTTTGTTGGATTACAAACAATTACAATAAAACCATTATAGGCATAAACTCTAAATTTTAGTGACTTCGGCTTAAAACCTGACCACGAACTATGAATCGTAAACGTCCGAAGTGGGTTATGACTTTCAATTTAGCAGGAGCGGACCACTATAAGTATGGAACTTTGTAAGAACAATGAATCTTTAGCAGTTTCCGGGTAAGATTCCATGGGAATATTCTAAGAAACCTTAAATACACACGAATTCGTCAACTTCGAGAAAGAAACTGGCTCCGAGATCGAAACCTGGCCGGGAGAGGACCACTATAAGTCTGGAACTTTGTAAGAACGATGACTCTTTAGCAGTTTCCGGGTAAGATTCCATGAGAATATTCTCAGAAACCTTAAACACACACGAATTCGTCAACTTCGAGAAAGCAACTGGCTCCGAGATCGAAACCTGGCTGGGAGCGGATCACTATTAGTCTGGAACTTTGTAAGAACGGTGAATCTTTAGCAGTTTCCGGGTTAGATTCCATGGGAATATTCTCAGAAACCTTAAACACACACGAATTCGTCAACTTCGAGAAAGAAACTTGCTCCGAGATCGAAACCTGGCCGGGAGCAGACCACTATTAATATGGAACTTTGTAAGAACAATGAATCTTTAGCAGTTTCCGGGAAAGATTCCTTGGGAATATTCTCAGAAACCTTAAACACACACGAATTCGACAACTTCGAGAAAGCAACTGGCTCCGAGATCGAAACCTGGACGGGAGCGAACCACTATTAGTTTGGAACTTTGTAAGAACGATGAATCTTTAACAATTTCTGGGTAAGATTCCATGGGAATGTTCTCATAAGTGAAAAAACTTAGCAGAATTGAAAAAAACTTAGCAGAAGTGAAAAAAATTAGCAGAAGTGAAAAAACTTAGCAGAATTGAAAAAACTTTGCAGAAGTAAAAAAAAAATAGCAGAAGTGAATTTTTTTTTAGAAAAAGTGAAAAAGTTTAGCATGACGACAAAACCCCTACGACGACTGTTTCTAAGAGTTGTGAAAGGGCCATGAGAAAAAAAAATACTACATCACAACTTCCATTTCAATCTCTCACCGTCCATTTCAACCTTACATCAATCTCTAACCGTCCATTTTTTTATATTATTTTTCCTTTTTATCCTTTTCTTTTCTTTCCTTAACCTCCTACACCACTTCTTTTCTTTTTCTTATCTTCTTTTCTTTTCCTTCGAACCACATAAAGCACCTCCTCCTTCATTTGTTTCCTCCTTCTTCATCTCCCGAAAAACCATCAATCAAACCACCATCAACAGCAGATCGAGCAAACATGAGCTTCCTAAGTTCATCATCAACATATCGATTTCTTCTCCATCAACAAATCGAGTTTCTCAAGCTCTGTTAATATCATCCGCAAATCGAGCTTCTTCATCAACAGATCAATCTTTTTAAGCTCTGTTAGTACCTTCTCGGTCTGTTACACGGGTCTGTAACTGATTGCTATAATTATTTTAGTTTTTTTTTTTATTCATAATTTGCATTAAATTTAGGGTTTTAATTTTCTTAATCAGTTGCATTAAATTTAGGGTTTTCAATGATTGCATTCAATTCGTTTCATGATTGGGTTGAATTGAATTTTGATGATTGGCTTGGATTAAATTTTTAGGGTTGCATTAAATTTCAATCATTAAATTTTAAGGGTTGCATTAATTTCAATCATTGCATTTACTTCAGTTGCATTAAATTTTTTGGTTGTTCGAATTTTATTCAGGTGTAGATGCGTTAATTCAATTCTGCAAATTGTTGAAATTTATATTAAATTGTTTGATTTTTTGCAGATTGAGCTTCAGAAAGTGATGAGGGGAGTAGGTGAAGTACAAATTTTTCTAAAAAGAAGTTTAACTGATGGTATATATGCACTAGTTGGGACATTGTTTGATTTGTTCTGTGTAATGATAGAGGTTTGATTTGTTGATAACTCTTTTTTTGTTTTTCTTTTTTTGTTTTTCATGTTGCAGGTTCTAGTGACTTAGGTAGATTAATTCCAAATGATGAATAAAGATTGGGTTCGTTGGCCAAGGTAAAGCCAACTCATAATTAACTGTCTCTATAGGGTCATGTCTTGTAGATGCATTTTTTTCAATTGATGTGTATATATGTCTCATAATGAGAATAATCTTAGTCTAACCATTGAAATGTTAATGTAGGGGGAAGTTCCATACAAGGATGCAGTGAAGAAGTTCGTAGAGTTGACTTGTAAGAAACTTGGAAAGCTTTTTAAGTTTAGTTGTCCTTGTGTGGATTGTAAGAATCTAGCTGCGCCACTTCTTCTGGGTACAATACATTATCACTTGCTACAATGAGGTATGGATCTTACTTACACCGAGTGGGTTCTCCACGGGGAGAAGGCTATCACTTTAATGATGTTCATGAAGAGGGAGCAACAAGTCAACGTACTTTCTATCAGATGTAGACAGATGCTAATGTTGATTTTGTCGAACCAGAACAATGGGTTGCTGAACCTAGGCATGACGATGGGTCGCAGAACCAGGATGAAGGATTGCTGAACCAGATTGAAGAGGCTGACTTCCTATTATACCCTGATTGTAAAACATATACAAAGTTATCTATGACTATTGAATTGTATAGGCAATGGACAGTAAATGGTTTATCTCGAAGAGCTTTTGATGAACTTCTCAAGACAATTGGTTCCGCGCTGTCCCCAGGTCATTGTCTTCCTAAATCAACTTATAAAGTGAAGAAGTTGTTGAAAGCTTTCCAACTGACTTATGAGAAAATATATGCATATGAGAATGATTGTTGTTTGTTTAGAAAGAAGTTGAAAGATGCAGATGAATGTCCTAAATGTCACTATTCTAGGTGGAAGGAAGACACATCTAACATGGATGACGATGCTGACATGATAGACAAGCCCAAAAATAAGATACCGGTGAAGGTGCTTAGATACTTCCCCCTTGTGCCGAGATTAGAGAGATTGTATAAATCAGCAGAGCTAGCTCAGCATTTGATATGGCACGCGACACATAAGAGTAAAGATGGGAAGATACGTCATCCAACAGATTCTTTGGCTTGGAAGCACATATACACAAAGTTCCCCAGGTTTGCTTTAGAATCGCGTAATTTGCGTCTTGGGCTTGCTGCTGATGGATTTAATCCGTTTGGCGATCTTTCCCCAACCCACAGTTGTTGGCCGGTGTTGCAAGGCAAAAATATTATTTTAAGCTTGCTGATTCCAGGAAAGAAACAACCAGGTAGAGACATCGATATATACTTGCAACCACTGATTGATGATCTGATTAAGGTGGGATAACAGCGTGGAGATTTATGATTCGTTTAGTAAGACAATGTTCAATTTGAAGGCATTATTGATGTGGACGATAAACGATTTTCCTTCTTACGGTAACCTATCTAGATGTACATATAAAGGGAAGGCAGCCTGCCTTCTTTGTGGTGATAATACTCTTTCAAACTGGTTGTTGTTTAGTCGTAAAACTGTTTACATGAATCATAGGAGATTTCTACCTTATAATCATCCTCTTCGATCTAGTAAGAAGAAAGCCTGTTTTAATGGAGAGATTGAGATGAAGGAAAAGCCACCAATTATGTCTGGTGCCATGGCTTTTGAACGTCAGAGCAGTATTGTGAATGATTTTGGGAAGGAGGAGCATAACGAGGTGGAGACTTTGTGTTCAATCGGTTATGTTCTTATTTTAACGAAATATGCCAAAGGACAGTTGATCTCACTAGATTATTAGAACTTGAAGAAGAAATTGATGAGACTTTGTGTATGTTGGAGATGTACTTCCCTCCATAATTTTTTGATGTGATGGTACACTTGACAATTCACCTAGATCGAGAAGTGCGTTTATGTGGACCCGTGCAATATCGTTGGATGTATCCATTTGAAAGGTATTACTTGTTTTATTAGTATTAATACTTTTGTTTTCTTGTTTCATGTAAACAGAAAAAACAAACTTAAGTATACATTGTTAAAATATCGCAGGTATATGAAGACACTCAAAGAATACGTAAAAAATTACGCACAACCTGAAGCATGTATAGCAGAGTGTTACCTGGGAATGGAGTGCGTCAGGTATTGTGATGTGCTTGCGGACAAAGCAGATGAAAGAGAAGTAAATCAGAGCCATAATGAAGACAATCAACATGATTCCACACCGGCAGGGCGTCCTCTTTCTAAATGTGTTCAAGTGTATATTGGTAGTGATATGATGAAGATCGCTCATAGATATGTGCTTTCTAACACAGCAGTAATGGACCCATATATAATGTAAGTATGGCGTTATATGTTCATTTCTAGTTGTTATCAGTTAATACCTTTACGAGTCTTTTTCATATTATTTTTTTTCTTATTAGAATGCATATAGATGAGTTAAGATCTTCCGATACTGGCACTGAAGACCAACTCCTTTCCATACATTCAGACACATTTGCAGATTGGATACGGCAAAAAGTACGTGCACAACCACTTGGTCATTTGTTAGATGTTTGCAGTTTAGATTCATTTTTTCTGAGTAGTATCTCTTTTTTGCATTACCCACAAAACAAGTTATATTTCAGTATTAGAGATGATTTCTGTCAAAACGTAGAGCTTGCGCCCATTACTGTGGTCACTTTTTTAGCTTTTACCAAGCCAAAACATAGAGCTTGCTCCCATTACTGTGGTCACTTGTGTTCTGCTAACTAAATTATATTTATATAGGTTAAAATGCAAATTAGTCAAGGCATATCAGTATCAAATACAGTTTAGTGGTTGGCATATGGTCCTTTAGAAAAATGTGTATCATATAAAGGCTTGCAAATAAATGGGTCAAGGTTTATCACGAAGGATATTCAAAGAGTCATACAAAACAGTGGTGTTTCAATTGAGTCAAAATCTTTAGTTGCAGCATCACAAATAAGCAGTGGTTTCTATGGTGTTTTAGAACAATTTCTCGTGTTGGACTACCAGCATATGTTTTAAATTCCCGTATTCAAATGTGACCGGGCTCACACCTATTTTGGTGTCAAGCTAGAAAAAGTCTTTACATTAGTCAACTTACGTCAGCATAAGAACCAATATCAGAATGATCCATTCATTTTAGTGTCACAAGCCCGGGAAATTTTCTATTCTCGAGAGTCAGATGCATCTAATTGGTCTGTGATGTTGAAACCACCACCTAGGGGTTTCCATGAATTATAGGAATACAATGAATACGAAGACACAAGTTGCCAACCAGTGGATCCTTCAACTCTTAGCTTACAAATGGATGACGAGACTGAGACTTATGCAAGAACTGATGCTGAACCTATCTTAGTGGTTCCGACAAAGAAGAAGAATAAAAAAAAAAAAAAAAGTGCCACTGATGGTGGGTCTACTCTTTTCATTTTTACTGAATTTGGGTATTTTGTTTCTTTCATTTTGCTTTAGATTGTATTTTTGCTTTTAAAATGACATGTTATTTGTTTCTCTTTAATTATGACTTGCAATATTGTTGGTATGATATGCTATCTGTTTCTCTTGAGATGAACCCCCCTTTTTAACTCCGCCTGCCGGTCTCAAGCCCGGATAAAGGAGGAGAGAAAAGGTGATTTATTGAGTTCTAAATGCATATTTTCTGAAGTAATGTGCAGAAATTGGTTACTTGAATCATGCACTGGTCTCTAGTTTTGCAGTTGGCTTTTTTTTTGCAGTCAATTTCTTGCTTTTTTTGCAATCAATATACTTCAGTACTTTGAGCATTTGCAGCTTTTTCAGGACTGGTGTTTGCTTCACCAAAACTTGCATGAATCTGGTACTGTGAGTGTTGATTGAAATGTGATTGCAGGCCTTGTATAATTCAGAGAATGCCTTGTATGTTTCAGGCGGAGTAATGCATTTGCTGCTCTCTTTTTTTAAGGCTCAGTTGAAAGTTTTTATACATATAGAAGTAAATGTAAAATATAATCACATATGTAAATGTGGAAGAATGGTTTGAATCTTAGACTTGGACAGAGGAGGTTCAGGTTTGACTCACCTGAGCTTCATTTTTTTTCAAAGTTATTTTTTAATTTTACAACTCTTATAAAGGTTGCAGAAGGTCTATTTATCCTCTCCTTCTTATCTATTCAATCTCCCCATCAATTATTCTCCTCCACTTATCTTCTTTTCCTTCATTTTTTCCTCCTCCATCTCCCGCAGAACCTCCTCCTTCATCTCTTGAACCACGAAATTTTAAAAACCCATCAATAGATCAAGCTTAAGATTTCTTCACCACCAACACCTTCTCGATCTGTTAAGGAAAAGAAGGTTAATTTATTCACTTACACAGGTCTGATTTTATAACCTATTTTAGGGTTTTATTATTTTTTTGATTTCCCGTTCTGTTTAACTGCTAGTATACTGAGAATGATGATACAGTTAAAATTAGTCCTAGATAACAAGATTAGCCAATACTGAATTAGGCTTTAAAAACACTTAGGCTTTTAAGTGAATCAGTGGGAACATGTGTAGATTTTAGAAATTTTCTTCAATTAGCCTTTAAAAACACTGAATTAGTCATGGGTGGAGGTGTGAAAGACTCTCCAAGTAGCAGTAGTAGCAGCAACAATAGCAACTGTAAGATGAGAATGAACAAAATCCTAACTGAGTGTGCAATGTGTGAATAAGGGAATCATGAGACAAAAGTATGTCCTTGGCTCTATTCTAGGTGCAAGCATGTTCCTTGTAATGGTGTGAGAGCATTTCTTCGATCTAAAACAACTGAAACCTATGGGAAAATGTTTTTCAAGTGCACCATACCTACTTGCACCTACTTTGAATGGTTTAGTGATGCTTCTGACCCTTGCAAAGCCAAGTTGTTGTTGTTGCCATCAGAGAACGGCTGTGATGCTTGTGGAGAAGATGATCACTCTTATAAAAATTGTCCACTACACAATCAGTTGTGCTTCTCTTTAACCTGCAATTACAAACTTAACCTAAAAATATGCAACAATCAACACAATAAGCACATAGCTTACCTTGTATGTGAACAATGTGGAGATTTTACATGGGCTTCAGATGCTATCTTCATTGTTGCAAAAGAAAAAGTTACAGTTTCTACAAAGCAAATGGCTGATCTAGTTACAAATATATGGAAATGTCTTCATATGTAATAACATTTCATTTGATGTGTAAAACCTGATTTCATTTTATCTATTTCAGATTTCATTTGTATGACTTATAATATTGTTGGTATGATATGCTATCTGTTTCTCTTGAGATGAACCCCCCTTTTTAACTTCGCCATTGAAATGATATCTCATTTCATTGCCGGTCTCAATCCCGGATAAAGGAGGAGAGAAAAGGTTATTGAGCTGGTCTCTAATTCTGCACTTGACGAGAAAAACAGGTAACACATCCTAAAAAGTCCAAAACTTTGATCATTTGCAGCTTCTTCATGACTGGTGTTTGCTTCACCAAAACTTGTATGAATCTGGTACTTCGGTCAGGATATATATATACACCTCCACTTGTTTCATTCATTTAGATTTTGAGATATATAATCTGGTACTGTGTGTGTTGATTGAAATGTGATTGCAGACCTTGTATAATTCAGAGAATGCCTTGTATGTTTCAGGTAGAATAGCGCATTTGCTTGCCTTTTTTTTAAGGCTCAGTTAAAAAATATGTTGAATATAGATGTACATGTACAATATAATTAGACATGTAAATGTGGAAGGGTGGTTGGAATCCTAGTCTTAGGTTAGGCATAGGAGGTTCAGGTTCGATTCACCGTAGACTCATATTATTTTAAAAGTCAATTTTTCATTTTACAACCCTTGTAAAGGTTGTGAATATTGATCAGAAAAAAAAAGCACAAATCTACCAATATTGTGAATCCGGAAGGATGGTTGATGACTTGTACTAACACACAATAGGCTTGGGTTCGAATCTCTCAAAGAACATTTTTAAAAATCAATTTTTTTTTTATATTCAACAACACTTATGCGTGTTGTTATATTATTCACTACATTTAAGATATGAGTTGTAAAGTCTAAAGGTGGTTACTTCTCTCTGCAACCCTTTTCACACAAAAAGTTGTAGTTTTTAATTCTCGTCAGTACTCTTTGGACCTCTTTGGTCCTAAGAGTTTGACGGTTTTTACTTTGGCAACTTTTTCATTGGAAAAAGTTGTAAAACATACTACCTTTTACAACTTTTAAAATTATGAGTTGTCAATCTACGGTTGTATATTACTATTTTCCCCCTAGTGTTACTATATGAACTATGAAGTAAAATGCATTTGAAAAACTAGTGTGACAAAACGGTTAAAATAGCCGCCCCAGATTGTTATAAGTAACGGTTAAATGGACTATAACGCAAGTACCCATTATCTTGGGACTAAAATTTAGCCAGCCAAAACCAGTATACATGGCACTGGTTCAATCCTGTCCTTTATAGTAGGTCATAAATTGATGTGCACGTGGGATACTGCATTGAATTGAGGTCCGAGCTACATAGATTTGCGAAAATGATATATATCCCTCACTCACGTCCCCCACTCCCTTCCCCCATTAGATGTCATGTAGTTATTGATTAATCTCAATCCAGGGATTAAGGGCTAAGAACAATGCCACCTAATTAGGAAAGGGAGTTGGGGAAGTGAGTTGGGCAAATGTAACAGCTTCGATAAATTAGATATGAATTAGATATAGGACCCCCTACTAATCTCAATCCAGGAATCAAGGGCTAAGAACAATGCACCCCAATTAGGAAAGTGAGTGGGGGAAGCGTAACAGCTTCGATAAATTAGATATGAATTAGATATGGTTTGAAATTTCTTATGTGATTCAGAATTCAGAAATTGTCTTTATCCACTTTTTATATTCCTTCTCCTTGGATCATTTTTTGCCCGTCTCAGTAATAATATGTGAGGTTTCTTACTCCCAACTCCCAGGCTCCCAACAAGAAATGTCACTGCATTCAATGGGGACTTTACCTTGTCTAACCCATAAAATGTCTATTTTGTTTTTTGTGATTATCTTCGGTGCCACTTCTGAGGAGATACTCCCATGGAGGTGTCACAGTCACAAGCAGATATTTTTTTTGGATGAAATTATCACAAGTAAACATGTTAACAAAAACCAATCACCAAGCGAAAACATAATCGTTATCTACGAAGGAAAAAGGTCTTGAAATTACTTGAGTAGAAATTAAAGTGCTGCCAGAAGCACTTTTAGTAGAATTAGAGTGCTGATATTATGGAAAACAAATGACACGCTTGGGCAGATCAGATAATGGTGAACAAATTCGTATTGTACGGCTTTTAAAGATGAACCTGACGAAACAACCAACAATATATTCGAACAAGAGATTACTACTCAACTTAAGGCAGCGTTTTTGTAACTACTGGAAATCCAGTAGCACACCCAAGTGGTTAGTACCACAATTCTAAGACATGATTCAAGCACAGGAAATAGAAGTTCTTCCTTTATTATCTATAATTATGATGATGATGATGATGATGATATTACAAGTATTGAAAATCACAAGAACCCTAACTTACTTTCTCTCAACATAACCTCCCTGAATACAAATTATCCAACCTTTTACAATGATCTTGGGTCTCTAATTATAGGCAAACTGAATGGTGGAGTACAACTCATTTTACTTCGTGGGATATCACACAATTCATGTGACTCTACTTTTTACTTCGCCCAAACCATTTTCAATAAAGTTATCCCATTCTTAATTTTCGCCAATATTTTCGGTAGCTTGTCGGTACAGCTGTCCCATTTCTTGTCCAACAATTCATCTTCGTTTGGAGCTACTGCTCATTTCGTTTAGTGGCTTCTTCTTCGCCAATTATATTTTTATCTCGCTTATTGGCTATCGGTGTATTTCGCAGATCTTTCTATTCAAGGGAGAATTCATACTTCGCAAATCCAATGTTCGTAAAAGTAACTCTGACACTTGATTTGACTTGTCACTGGCATTCATCCTCGAGGTTAGTAAAAGATCTTCTGATGAGATTTCTTCATCCATTTCGTCCTTCCTCGTTCGACCACGTGGCGAGTAGGTTTTCTGTACCTACATTTTTCCTTTTCTCGTTCCATTCGCAGGTGCTAAGCATGGAAAGAGAATCTTATGGAAAGATTCGTAACCGTCGCGTCTCCTTAAATCCCGCCTCCACGTAGCAACATTTCTTCGTAACCGCCCATAACCGGTTCCACTTCCTCCACCTCTTTTATGACCTGCCTTTGCCGGTTATTTTCCGTTCTACTATAAATATCTCGATCCTTCCCACTTCTCTTATTTTCTTCCATCTTCATCTTCTTCCCTGCTGTTGTTTCTGCTGCTACTATCTTCTTCTCCGTTTATCAGTTTTTTCGACTATAATTCTCCTTTTATTCTAAGTTTTCAATCTCTAGATCGATGGCTCCCAAGAAAACCCCATTTCCAACATCTTCTAAGACTTTCGAGGAGTTTCAAGCCGAGTTTATAAATAAAGGCTTAACCCTAACTCCGGTGGTCGATTCATCTGTTACTCCTCCCATCAGTTCAGCCAAGAACATGGAGTTGAATTAAAGGTGGATTCAGTCTGAATCGTGGTCCAGTACCAAAATCATTATCACAACAGGTCAGTTGAGAGCATTCCTTTATTTTCCTCTGTACGATACATCAAATCCCCTTTTCTACGAGATACTAACCAAGCTCCAGCGAGGTATTTTTCAACTTAGTGGAAACGCTATTCGTATCGCAAATGAGTTCGTGTTACGTTCAAAAGGCGGTGCTTCTCAAATTCCAAAATTCGCAAAGGATTATAATCCAGAGGAGTATAATATTGATTCTTTCGTTGCGAACTACTCTGGTAAGACCCTATCCACGAGGAGGTACCAGGACTCAGGTGTTAATCTTGCTCGTAACACTCTGGATGACTCGTCCAAAGCTCTCCTTCAAGATGTCGATCCGTTTGGTCGTGCGAAGAACGATCATCTTCGTTTCTCTAATGACGAAGATTAGATGATGTTCCCCTTGATCGTGGAAGGTCCCTTAGTCTGGGGTTTGAATAGTGACGGCTCTGCTCACTCTGGTCCTCTCTCTAAGCATAGTAACTTCGCGGCCTACGAGCCTGGGAGGCTCCAATGGTCTGAGATGCCTGTTGGGGTAATTCTCGTTTCCCTTCTAGTCCATTTACTTCTCTTCTATAGTATTTTAACTCTTCCTTACTTGTTTTTAGTATTCTATTCCTCCTGCTGGTTTACTCAAAGACCGTAAGAAGAAGGACGCTACTACTGAGTTTCCTGCTTCCGAGCAGGTATTGTTTAGTAGTTGTACTTCGCCGTTTTTATTGTCAGATTACTTTTCTAACTTTATATTCTCGTAGGATGACGATTTTACTGGCCCTCAAGTTGCCACGAGGTCTATTAGGGGTCACAAGAAGCGTGATCGCTCCGAGGTGCCTCCCACCATTGATCAGGTATTCTTATTCTCTCTACTTCGTAACTCTTTTCTCCGGGTCATCTTCTAACTTCTTATCTCGCAGAATGTCTCCATTAACGCTCCAACTCTTGAAGTTCCCACGAAGCGTAAGGTTACAACTACGAGGTAATCGTAGGGTTTTGAATCTGGCTGCTTTGACCCAAGTGAGGGATTCTAAGATGGTTTCGAGTCAAGCTGCTCCTCCTCCTCCTCTTCCAAAGCATCAATCAGGCGATTCTCGCCAAGAAAATGCCCCTCCCAAATCTTCCAATAATGTGGATTCCTCTCTTCGTACTCCTCCAGTCACTGAAGTGGAGGATTCTCCTAATAAATCTTACAAGGATAAGGAAGAAGAAAAGGGCAAGAAGAATATGTTTGAGGTAGAAGACCCTGCCTACATCCATTATCTTGATTTTCTGAGGAAGATCTATATTTCAGTTCCGCAGAATGCATCACTGAGGTCTCTTGCTCTTGAATCTCTGATTTCTTTCTGTTCTGATACCTTCCTCGCTGAAGACCAATCCTTCTTGGAGAATGCTTCACTGAATTTGACTCTAAGAGCATGCCGCCTTAATGGGATTGGTAAGTTTTAATTTCTTCCTTTTATATTATTTCGTAAGTCATTCTCTTATTCTTACTTATTACTTCGTAGGACTTCAATTGTCATACGGATAATCTCGTCGAGACTAGATTATCTCGTGAAAGATTCGAGATCGCTAAGGCTCGTATCAAAGAGTTGACGAAGGAGCTTGCTGAGGAGAAGAAGTTCTCGGATAAGCAGGAGAAAATGGCTGATGAACTTCGCAGTAAGTCTCTTTCCTTCGTGCGCTTAATTCTTGTCTTAGCTTTTCTTTCTTTATTTTCTTATTTTGCTTTTCGTCAAGCTCGATGTATGAAACGTCAAATGGATGCTTCTGAGGAAAGAGACTTACTTGGAGATATCCGTGTGGAGAACTTAAATCTTACAACTCAGATTGACAGTTATGTGACTTAGGCTGAGATTTTGAATGAGAAAGTAGAAACCCTGTATTCGCAAGTGGACCATTTAACTGTTGAATGCACGAATAATGAAGAATTAAAGGTTGAGTTACAACGAGTTGGGAATTCCCACACGACTTCAAGAAACCTTCACTCTTCATCTCTGAGTTTGATCTAGCGGTTGGAAGAAGATAAAGCTCGTATAATCAAGAGGAAAGATAAAACCGAGGTTAATCCTAGTAAATGCCACAACGAAGTAGAGGATTTAAAAGTTTAAAATACTCGCTTGAAAGATGAAATTGCTTTCCTTTTATCTCGCTTAGAAAATCTTCAAGGTAAAAAGTCTGTCGGTCCTTCTTCGAATGCACAGCAAGTAGAACCTCGTCAAAGCAGAAGATCCATTTCCATTCGCTCTGACGAAGATGATTCTAAGTAGGGTCACGGTAAAGGATGGGATAATTGGTATCATGAACTCTTCTCTCAACTTTAGGAAGCAAATTTGGATCTCTCAAGGGTTGACCATTATAACATGGATATCCAGCAGACTTTGAATTCTACCATCCTTTGCAAGGAAGGTATTTTTTATCTTTGCAGAGTCTGAGCAGAGTTTCAAGAACCAGGTTGTCCATCTATCTCGTGACAGAAATGAATTTGCCAACGAGGTCTCCAGGATCAAGGAATAGGTTAAGGATCTGAATGAGGATATGAACAAAATGGAGAGGGATGCTGCCAAGGTTGCCAAGATGACTCGAAAAAAATGCTCAAGATTCCAAAGTCAAGATTTTCAATGAGTTATGCGATTCACGTGGCATTCCTCTTATACCTCTTGATCTTGAAGCTTTCTCCGAAGACGAATCATCCGACGATGAGAAAACTCTGACTGGCGGGGAAGAGAGTGACGAAGATACTGATGAGGAGGAGGAGGTTGAAGCTTCAAAGGGCAAAGCTCCAATTCCCGCGAAGATAGCTGATGAACCTTCATCTTCGGTGAATCCTCCCAATCAACCTCGTGAGACTGGTACTGTTGAAGCTGAAACAACTGGTGCTGGCGGTGGTACTCTTGAAGTGGAAACTAAGGAGGATGGAGATGGTACTCTCGAAACAGAAGCCATTGGAGCTATCCCCATTCAACAACTACCTCTTTAGCCTTGATTTACTTCTTCAATCTTGCTCTTTTGTTCTTGACATTTCACTTTTCTTAACATTCTTTTTTTTTAAATGGGCGCTCCCAATCTTGGGGGGCGTAACATTTCGGATCTTTTGCGCTTTTATTATTATCTTCATCTTTTGGTTTCTTCATCTGTTTCAGAATTTCTATTGCATACTTGAGGTAAACATAGTCAATAGGGTTAAAATAAATCTCGTATAATATGGATTTGAGGTGAACATAATTTAGACTTGCGAAATTAATTCTCATTCTTGAAAGTAAAAACCTTAAACTTGCCTTTAACACCTTCCTGCCTCTAATATACGAACTAATTAAATGCACGTATAGTATATAATTAGTATATACTTGCCTCTGTTTTTACTTTCAAAGAGTAAGAGTCTGTGCGAAAGAAATACTCAAAAGAATAAAAAAATATAAAAGTATATACTTTCCTCTTATTCTTTTGTGTAGTTCCGAAGCATACCTGTATTTCGTCGTGTATTGCTTACCTTTCCTTGCCTTAGTTCAAGTATGAGTATCTTGCCTTTGCATATGATTTTTATCTTATGTAGATCGTCATTACTCTGTGAGAAGTCTTTTGATCATACCCTGCAGCATTTAGCTGTTATTTTGTAGCGATAATGTATTTCACATAAGAAGTTTGCCTCTTTCCTTTGTTTCACGGGATTGCCTCTTGTTATTCATATCTCATTATTTTATAGATTTTGCCTCTTGCATATATATATATATATATATATATATATATATATTACTTCTTCTTATTGATAATTTCTATTTCGAGATCTTATTGCGCCTCCTAGTTAAGGTCTTATTACGCCTAACCCTGTTTTTCCAGGGTCTTAAATTTTTGACGAAGTCTCAGGCGCTCCTTATTCTTGCGAATAACGATCCATCAACTTCGCCTTAGCTTTCGTCTTGAGGTCTTACTTCGCGTCAATACGACAGACCTAGTTATTCCCGTGAATAATAGCCCCATGATATTGCCATCTTTGTTTTTCACACAGCTCCCTAATCTGGAGGGTGTCGTCCCTTTATATTCCCTCTGACTGCCCCTTCAAGGACGTTAACCCTAACATGCATGTTGGTCTCCTCCCATCCGGTTATTACAACAATCAGTTGTTTTCGTGACTTCTAATCCCTTCGCCGATTGGGCTCATGGTTACGAAGTCATACCCTAGGTGGGGTTTCTTTGGGACCGAGTGCATCGTAGCCAGGACTTTCCATACGGTCATGGCCAGTAATGCTTCAAACGTCCTAAGCACCCGCAGCTCAACCGAATACGTCAGCTCCCTGGTCATATTTCTGCACTCCTTACTGAAGGCCATCATAAAAGGGACCCCCAGTGGATAGGTCTTATCAGTGCCTCTTTTTTATATCTCTGAGAGTTGTTAATGACGCGCGTTAAGTCTTATCATTGCCCCTTGCACTTTCGTGCGAACTAAGGTGCACGCCATGGATTCCCAGCCTTCCTAGGCGAAGGGTTTAAGTTTTAATAGAAATTGTTTTATTTCGTGAGTCTTATCATCCTCCAAGTGAGGTCTTACTTGCCTGTTGACGAGGTCTTATTTTACCCTATTGTATTTTCTTCGTGAATATATGAAAAGATATTTCATTATATATTTGATCTGTTGTTGAATACATATCTTTTCTTTTATTTATTTGCTAGTACAATACACAACTACGGATAGTATTTTTTGATATAGACCGGATTCCATGGATGATCCAATCTTCGATCCTGCCTCTTGACTTCGCCATATATTATGTTTCCTTCATCACCTATGTCTTTTCCCTGGCAATATGCAAGCTCGTAGGCGCCGTTACCCACAACTCTCTTCATAATATATGGACCTTCCCATATGGGCTCCAACTTTCCTCCTGATCCTTTTTGATAAGGGGGGATTTCTCGCAACACCAATTCTCCTGGCACAAAGATTCGCTCCTTTACTCTTTTATTATACTCCCGGGATAGCCTTTGGTGATAATTCGTCATGTGTCATAGCGCAGTTTCTCTATTTTCCTCCAAGTCATCCAGCTTCGCAAGAATCAGCTCTGAGTTAAGGCCCTTCTTTCATGCCTCTTGCTTAGTTGTGGGGATAATTACCTCGGTGGGTAACACTTCCTCCACTCCATATGTTAAGCAGAAGGGGGACATTCCTATCGCATATCGCCTTGTCATTCTATATGACCATAGCACGTTTGGAATCTGCTCGCACCATCCTTTATGGCGGCCTTCTAACTTCTTCTTCAACGTGGTTTCTATTGTCTTGTTCGTCGCCTTCGCTTGTCCATTACTTTGTGGATATAACAGAGTTGACTTTCACAATTGTATCTTGAATGCATTGAATAGTATCCGCACGTTTTCTCCTTCAAACTGCTTCCCGTTATCAGAGACGATTTGCAAAGGAATTCCAAATCTGCATATGATGTGTTCGAGAATGAAATCGTAAACATCACCATCTCGTGTATGTTGCAGTGGTTTAGCTTCAACCCATTTCGTGAAGTAGTCTGTTGCTATTATTAAATATCTTCGCTGCTTAGTCCCATTCATGAATGGTCCAACGATGTATATTCCCCACATAGCGAACGGCCAAACGCTCAGTATGGAATTTAAGCTCGTAGCTGGTGCATGTATCCGTTTTCCGAATCTTTGACATGCTTCGCATCTCGTAGCAATATTCTTTGCATCATTATGCATATGTGGGCAGAAGTAGCCTTGTGTTTTGGTTTTATGAGCTAAAGATATGGTACCACTGTGATTGCCAGCGTTGCCATAGTGTATCGCTTTCATTATTTCAATCCCTTCTTTCTGTGACAAACATCTCAGCAGTGGGCCCAGGAATGACCTTCGGTATAGTATTCCTTCTCGCAATTCATAATTCGTGGCTTTGCTTTTGATTTTATTTGCCTCAAATCTGTCACGAGGTAAGTCTCCTTTCACTAGATATTTATAAATGGGAGTTCGCCAATCTTCGTCATCTAGTTCTGTTTCTGCTTCTCTATTTTCCACGAGCATGATCTTTGTATCCTCATCGTCTTTGCTCACTGATGGTTGCATTAATCACTCGATTCGGATATGTTTAATTGAGGGGTCGATAATCATTGAAGCTATGAAAGCCAAAGCATCAGCATGTCTGTTATTTCCTCTGCCTACGTGCCTCCAGATCACACTTGGTATTCGGGAAAATATTCTTTTACGATTTGTAAGTATTTATGCATCATGGAGTCACTTGCATTGTATCTTCCTTTAATCTGCCGAACCACTAACTTTGAATCACTGGTTATTCTTACTTCTTCTAACTCCATTTCTTTAGTTATCCTCAAAGCGTGTACTACTGCCTCATATGCTGTCTCGTTATTGGTTGCCTTATATTCCAATCGAAAGCAATAGACCTTTCTCGCTCCTCCTGGCGAAGTAAATACTATCCCCATGCCTCCTCCTGAACTGTTTGAAGACCCATCAACAAATATTTCCCATCTTCGCGGATGGTTTTCTTTGAGTAGGTCCTCTGTGTCTAGTCGTTCTTCCTCCATATCCATCATTTCCTCTACCCCTTCATCTTCTTCCGAGGGAAATTCAGCTATAAACTCTGCAACTATATGTGACTTCGTGGAAGTTTGAACTTCGTATTTCAGCCCGAATTGATCAATTTGAGTGTTCCATCTTTCGATTTTCCTACCCTCTTCGTGTTCTTCAAAACAGATTATATCGGGACTCTCGTCAGCACTTTGAGTTTATGAGTTTGAAAATACATTCGCAGCTTCTGGCCGTATACACCAAAGCTAGAATTAACTTCTTAATGTTTGGATAATTTCTCTCAGCGGAATTGAAGGTTTTACTGATATAAAAAATTGGCTTTTCTACTCCTTCATCTGAGCGAAGTAGGACTGCACTGAGGGCATTTGATGTAGCCGCGAGACAAATCAATAGTTCTTGTCCAGGTTCCGGTTTTTGCAGAATAGACAGCTTGATGAGATGCTCCTTTATGTTTTGCAATGCCTGTTCGGACTCCTACGTCCATGTGAACTTTGCTCCTTTCTTTAAGATATCAAAGAAATGTTTACATTTGTCCGAGGATCTTGAAATGAATCTTCCCAACGCTGCTAACTGTCCATTCAGTTTTTGCACATCTTTTATGGTGGCTAGAGACGGCATGTCTAGTATTGCTTGAACCTTAGTTGGATCCACCTCAATTCCCTTCTTAGAGACTATGTGACCCAAGAACTTCGTTGACTCAACTCCAAAGATACACTTCGCAGGATTTATCTTCATCTTGTACACTCTCATTTGTTCAAAGATCTCATTCAAATCTTCTACATGGTATCCAGATTCCTTTGCTTTTACAAGCATATCATCAACATAAACCCCCAACTTCGTATGCACCCATCTGGCGAAGATCTTCTCTACCATTCGTTGGTATGTAACTTCTGCATTCTCCAATCTAAATGGCATCCTCGTATAGCAATACAATTCTCTTAGAGCGAAGAAAGCTGTATATTCTTGATCTTCATCTGCGAGTGGTATTTGATTATAACCTTAGTATCCATCCATCAACTAAAGCCGATTATATCTTGATGCTGACTCCACCATCTGTGGTATGTTAGGTAAAGGGAAGCTATCCTTCAGATAAGCAGTGTTCAAATCACTGAAGTCAATGCATATTTGTATTCCTTTATTCTTCTTCGGCACTATCACCATATTTGCAATCCAATCTGGATACTTCGCTGGTCGTATTATTCCCGAATCCATCATCTTTTGAAGCTCCTTTTCTATTTGCTCATGACAAGTAACAGCTATTTTTCGTATCCTCTTCCTTATTGGTTTAATTGCAGGATTTATATCCAACTTATGACATGCGACCAGTGGATCAATCCCTAGCATTTCATTCATATTCCATACAAATACATCATGATATTCCCATAATAAAACTTTTTTTCTTCGTCCACCTCCATTTTCGTTCCAATCTTCACTATCTTTGGCTCTTCGTCACTTCCCAAATTTACTTCCTTCGTGGGCTCTACCGCTGCGAAGTTCATGATTGGTTCTCCGAGTGGAGATGGTTCCTTTAACTGCTATAAGGGATCCCCCTCCTTTTCAGGGATCTCACTCGGTATTGCCCATCCTTTCTTTGCTTTGGTCATGTACACCACCAATTCTTATTCTTTCTTTGCTTCTAGCAATCTCTTCTTCTGTTCCTTCTTCTTCTTCGACCTCTCTTCGTAATTATGGACATCCTTCTCGCTGCAATTCGCGCATCCTTTAAATCTCCTTTTATCTCGCCTATTCCACTTGGAATTGAGAACCGTATTGCTTGGTGGAAGGTTGATGCAATTCCTTTTATTCCATGCACCCATGGTCTGTCTATGAGTGCATTGTAAGGGGAATCTACATTCACCACGCAAAGAGTAACTTCTGTCTCCAACTCTCCCGCGAAGATCTTTACAACCAATTCCCCCTTTGGTCTTGATGCAACTCCATTAAATCTGTATATGTTTTAAGTTGATGGCACGAGGTCAGAATCTTTGTACCCTATAGTCTTGAATGCATGATAAAAGAGAATATCGACTGAACTCCCGGTATCCACTAAGATCCTATCTATCACCCATGTCTTCCTAAGATTAGTAGGATCATCCTCCCATCTTGAATGCTTGCCAAAGGTTAAGGTTATAACCAATGGATCTGTGTGCTAAGTTCCTCCTTCGGGTGCGTCCAGAGCTGAAAAGGAAATTGCTCTCTTTTGCCATTCCTCCAATGGTCCCCTCTTCGCGATGCTGAATATCTCATTCCCATCAAAATCCCTTTTATGTACCCTCTTTAGCACATTATCATGAAAAATCTCTATGTTCTTCGCGGAATGTACTATAGAGTTACAATTCAACCTTTGTGCTCTTCTATCTATTTCAATTCGATACACCTGTGCAGCTTGTTAATTTTGGTTATTGTCATGAGGTGAGGGTGGTGGTAACGGCGCCTGATTTTCCAAAAAGTGAGTTAACTTTCCCTGCTTTATCAGGCGAAGTATCATTCTTCGAACGTTTCCGCAGTCATTAGTATGATGCCCATGAAAACGATAAATCTGCAAAATTCATGACTTCTTCTTCTCGGTGGCGTTTCCATTCCCATGTTTTGTGGAATAGGGATCTCTTCGGTTAGCACAATAGCTTGCCATACCTTTTCTACAGTTGTGTTAAGTCTTGGAAGTTTCACATCTTCAAATACTGGTGCATTTGTCCTTCGCTCTCCGAATCTTTGACCTTGGTTGCTTCTTCGCTGATCTCCCGAACTATTGCCTCGTGGTTCATAGTTTCTTCGCCTTGATTCTTCATATCTATTGGGGTTTTGATCGATCCACTCTTGATCTCCGCTTGACACTAGGTTCGCAGGAATAACATTTGAGGGTTCCCCTTTTTCATACTTTGAATCGTTTTCTACTGCATTTGTCATTCGTGGTTAAAGTCGAGAACCTCCTTCTTTCGATGGAATTGATTGGACTTCGTTTACTTCTCTCTTCTTCTCTTCCAGAGCTATGTATTCCTCCTGGTACTCCCTCAATTCATTCATTGTTAATGAATTTCGAATTATGAATATTTGGGTATAGAGGAGGTTAGTTGGGATCAGGGAATTCACGAAAGATAGAATAAAATTCTTCTCATCAACTCTTCCAGCGAGTTCACTACATACAGTCCTCCATCTCGTCACAAGACTTTGCAGGCTCTCTCCAGGTCTTCGTCTCAGATTAAACAAGGTTTCAATTCCTGGCCTCAGCATGTTACTACTTATATAAGTTGTTAGAAATATCCTCTATAAGTCTCTAAACGAGAAAATTGATCTTTTTGGCAATCCGTCAAACCAAGCCAATGCTTCTCCAGTCAGACTCGCTGGAAAATACTTACACATCACTGCATCATTTCGTCCCCATTGCATCAATGAGAGAATGTACTGCATCAAGTGTTGCACTGCACTTTATGATCCGCTGAATATGCTTCCGAAGGTTGGCAATGTACATCTCGCAGGGATCCTTGCTTGCAACACTTCGTAAGTAAACGGAGATTTATCGGCCTCTTCTATTGCCTCTACTAGTTGCACTCTCCCTCCTCTTCGCGAATTGTTTATTAGTGACCTCATGTTTCGTAATTCATTCAGAACTGCTTGATTTAAACCCCTTCCGCCTTCTTCGCGTACGTTTCTTCTTTCCTCGTCATGCCTTTTTTCATCTTCGCGTCTCCTTTCATCCTCGCGTCTCCTTTCTTCTTCATACAGTCTTTCCTCTTCGCGTCTTCTCTCCTCGTCAAATCTTCGTCTTTGATCTTCCCACCTAGTTTCTTCCAGTGCTCTTCTCAACTCTCTCTCTCTTCACTGTTTTCTCTTTGGCGTCTCCTCCTTCGTTCTCTTCTCTCCTCATTTCCTCTTTCTTCGTCTTCGTTATTTTCAGGTATATCGTCTATCTGACGTAAATTCCTTCTTGCTGACGAACTTGTTATTGTCCTTGAGTCTGAATCTCCTTCTCGTGAGTCGTTGACTGTTCTTTCTTCATTAAGTTGACGATTTTGTTGCATCAAGGCAACATTCTGTCTTGCAAGTCTAGTTCGTTGTTCCACTAGATCTCTTTCTTGACGAAGTGTTTCCCTCAACTGTTCCAACGTCATATTTTCTTTATTAACATTTTACTCTATTTCCTCGCCGATTGGTTCTTCTCCTACAACAGTTTCGGTGTCAGAAGTATGAACAGATCCTTCTCTAAAGTTGTTCCAGTCAGGACCACCGTTCTGCTTCCGATTCACACCACGTCTTCCTCCTGCGGATGATGTTTCACCTATCTCCATTCTCCTTCCTCTTCTTGCTTCTAAACATTTGCTCCTCCTTGATGCTATTACGTGCTTTGCTCGATTTGGTACACTGGCCATTAACTGACTTCGACTGATATTTACGAATCAACTCCTAATCACCGATTCGTATATGATCTCTAGCTAATGAAATAAAGTTAACTTTGCTATAAAGTGTAGGATAAACTTTCCCTTAAGATCGTCATGAACTCTTCAAGATAGAACTCAAAGATTACTCTACTTTTTAGATCTCGAACATGAACCAAACATCTAAGATTTTACGAAGTCATATTTTCATGAAGGACAACTCGTTAAAAAATTCAAATAACAAAACTCAAGAACAACTTCAACTTTCTCTCAAGATCTCAGGTGAGAGCAAACTCTCAACCTAAGTTCCTTGTTTACGGACGCCAAAATGTAACTACTGGAAATCCCGTGGCACACCCAAGTGGTTAGTACCACAATTCTAAGACATGATTCAAGCACCCGAAATAGAAGTTCTTCCTTTATTATCTATAATTATGATGATGATGATGATGATGATGATGATGATGATATTACAAGTATAGAAACTCACAAGAACCCTAACTTACTTTCTCTCAACATAACCTCCCTGAATACAAATTATCCAACCCCTTTTACAATGACCTAGGTCTCTATTTATAGGCAAACTGAATGGTGGAGTACAACTCATTTTACTTTGTGGGATATCACACAATTCATGTGATTCTACTTTTTACTTCGCCCAAACCATTTAGCTTGTCGGTACAGCTGTCCCATTTCTTGTCCAATAATTCATCTTCGTTTGGAGCTACTGCTCATTTCGCTTCGTGGCTTCTTCTTCGCCAATTATATTCTCGCCCAGTCGTTTTTATCTCGCTTATTGGTTATCTGTGTATTTCGCATATCTTTCTATTCAAGGGAGAATTCATACTTCGCAGATCCAATATTCGTAAAAGTAATTCTGGCACTTGATTTGACTTGTCACTGACATTCATCCTCGAGGTTAGTAAAAGATCTTCTAATGAGATTTCTTCGTCCATTTCGTGCTTCCTCGTTCGACCAAATGGCAAATAGGTTTTCTATACCTACAGTTTTCTTTACTAGTTAAGGACATTTTGGATAAACAAAGGGAACTAGTTACGGCTTGAAGATTGGGGGAGTTCGGTGGGCAAGTTGAGTGAGAGTTTTGAATTGGACTTTAGAGTTTCGACTACTGGTGATAATGATCTTTCATTCATTAATAAAAGAAAAGAAAGTGGATAAAGGGATATCACAGTAGGATTGAAGAAGATAGGCTAGCTGCTGACTGGCACTAACTTCCATAAACAGTACTGTGAATGTTTTACCTACGTCACCTGAAACTCAACCTAATATTGTTTCTATATAGCATTGTGAGTCATATTACTTATGTATGTAGCTTTCTTACGAATCTCACCTCAAGAGCCGCCGATGTTACAATATTTGTTTGGGATTTCAGCTGTGCAAAGGGTGATTACAATTTGCCACTTTAAACAAATCAGAACTGAAAATAACTTTAGGCTTTAGTTTGATTGATTGAATTAATGTGCTTTATATCCCATCTAACGTCGGTGGCTTAGTATTCCGGGATAAATATTTTTTACTTGTTTATTTCAAGAGTGATTAAGATGTTCAAGTTGAGGCATACAGAATTGTGCACTAAAAACGACATGCACACTCTCACGGCTCAATCTTACATTAATAGTGTTTGGCTTTTATAGGTGGAACTTGACGAACAACCAAACAATTAAACTAAACAAGAGACTGCTGTTATAGGTAGAGTTTTTCCTTCATTTTCTTCACAGGACAAGGACATGCAGTTAGTTTGGAGAGATACAAAAGAAACAAGTTACCGCTCTAAGATAAGGGGAGTTGGGTGGGCAAGTTGAGTTTTAAATAGGACTCTAAACCAGCGAAAGCGATCCTTCCTTCATCCAAGTAAACAAGTGGATAAAATTTCTAAACAATTATATGTTGTTAAGGGGTACCAATTTAATTAGGATTGTACCAGAATTCATACAAGACAAAATACTCCACACCATCGATTAAATGAATCATTAAGTTGAAATATGGGACAGGTGTAACTCAAATTTAGAAAGGCTGATGCTTAACAGAAGGTGCACCACCGCAGCCTTTCTGATCATTATACCTTTTCCGTCCAATATGCTGATATACTTTTCTATTTTTGCCTCAAAATAAATAAAATTTGAAGAGTAAGTCCCACTTTGGTGGAACGGAGGTGGTAGTTATAAACTTACATAGGAGTTTGCATTTTACACGATAGCAGTTAAACAGTTTCAGTCAGGGTTCAATTTCTATTGCTTTGTTATGAAAAAAAGTAGTTTCATCTCCTCAAGAGGTGGTACAGTATCTGTTGGGATTTCAGTTCTGCAAAGGGTGATCACAATTTGCAACTTTAAACAAATGAGTATTGAATATAACTTTAGCCTTTAGTTTTTATTGATTGATGGATCGATCGATCAAACAAATGAATTTGTTTATAATATATAAGAAATGTGGTTTCTTGAATCATTGGCCCATTGTTTTGAAAGATACCGCCCTCGTGGTCCTCGCACATTATTAAACAAAAGAAACTCCAGAGAAATGCAAGAATCACAGTTAAGTGCATAGTAATTTTAAGAACAAGGTTATGGATCTCAACTCAAGTGCCCTGTTATCTAATCTGCATTTGTTGATGATCCGGTGTGTTTGTTAAGTTAATTTATAATTGAGTCGATGACAGGTATATGTCTTTCATCCTCCAAAAAGAGTTCAACATTGTCTATTTAGAAACGTCTGTTTTTTTTTGTTTTTTTTTTTGTGTACAATTTTATATGGATTGTTACATGGGCACTCTGAACATTTTTAAGCCGTAAATTGGTTTGATTAAAATGTGTTTAAGTAGAAAATAATTGGTAGAATATGTTTTTTTTTTTTCATCATTTGTTTTTAATGCCAGTTTAAATCTAGATTTTATTTCTTTTCTGTATTGGAATCGGTTAATTTGGACTACAATTTACTTATACATTTTGCAAAAAAGAAAAACGTAGTGATTATTAAAAAAAAAAAAAAAAAAATTTTTTGAAGTAACCTCACAAAGAATGACTAACCCAGAATCTGGTGGGAAACCTTAAGCTACAAGCTAAACCAGACTGCCAGACAGTCCATCTAACTCGGTCTCAAAATTGAGATTGCCTACCTAATAAGGCAATGTTACTTACGGGTCCATTTTGGTATGCCGTCGAAATGGAAAGAAGGAATCCAATGCTGTTGTGGGGCAATGTTAGAACTTGGGACTCGGGAGGATGGTGTGGTGGTGAGATTATATTTTGGCCGGTTTGCGGCAAGAACTGATTTCATTTTCAGTTCATGTTTCAAACATGCTCACATGCAAGATCTCACCGTGATTTATACAATCGGCTGAGTGGGGTGTGTTTCCGTCTCCAAGTCCAGTGCCAATAGTTTTGTTTGGTGTGATTCATGATGTCCCCTGGTAATCGTACCTTTTTAATAAGCTAGACTAGATCTACTGTAGGGAATCATCATACGGTGTTTTGGCCCTACCATTAGTACTCTTTTTCTTTTCTTTTTACTTCTCTTTTTTTTTCCATCTTAATTTCTCTCTTTTTTTAACGCGCGGTTGGGAATACTTATATTAATTAGGGGATAGAGGAAAAAGATATAAATGGGATATAAATAGTAAATCAGAGTCACTCCTTATCCATGTATTTTAACTAATTCCTAATGTACCCCTCACTAATCATGTTTAGTGGTTAAATATAATTAGATAAGTTAATAGATTAGTTTGATAATCATTAGAATAAATCATTATCATTGAATTTGTTGATGCAACAACATTAATTCAAGATATTTATGATCATGAAGGTTCCGGTGAAGAACCAACCCAGGAAAGTAAACAAGCTGAATATACAAGTGCTCCAATTAGTCATATATAGGTATTAATGTATTGAAATTTGATTTTGTTTTTATCGAATCCGCCATTGTTACGCCTGAAAAACTCAGTGCCGGCATGGTAAAAGTATGAATACCATGCTGGCAGGGACCAAATTGGCATGGTATTCATACTTTCACCATGCTGATACACAATATCCCCCAATTTTGAAATTGTAAGTACACTGCCGTCAGAGAAAGTTCATTATCGAGCATGCCGGTAGTAGTGCCGGCATGGTCGATTCCCAAATGTATCGTGCCGATTTGAGGACAAAAACATACAGAAAATCTGTCTGAAATAGCAGGTATCGGTATGGTATTCATCCTGAAAAACCATGCCGACACTATATATCGGCATGGTATTCATCCTAAAAACCATGCCGGTTCAAAAAACAGTAGGGTATTCATCATGAACACAAGTCAGGAGTGGATTGAAACTGAAACTGAAAAGTTTCAGTATATGATTCTAACCCAAACGAAGTTTTCAAACAACAACAACACTTTAAATATGATTGGGTATCATGTACCTTCTCAATGAAGCCATTTCTTCTTCTTCTTCTTCTTGCTCAACATCAATTCAATTTAACATATCTTGAAGAATTTGTTAGGATTTGATTTTGAATTTGAATTTTAGTTTTAAATTTTAATTTAGATGGAAGGGTATTTTAGTATTTTCGCCCCCAAAAAACACCCCTTAACGAACACTATTGGATGGGGTTAGTAATTTATATCCCCAATCGTGCTTTCTTTTTTTTCCATCATAATTTCTCTTCTTTTTTTTTCCTGCAAATTTATTATTTATGCGGAATCAGAGTGGAACTAGTTTATCATTAGCTGCTATAAAACAGTCAAAAAAAAAAAAAAAGACAGATGTTGCAGTTGCTATATGGTCGTGTGTTTGCTGGTTTGACATTTGAATTTTACACGCTATATACAAATTATTACTACTATATTATTTGACTTGATTTAAATCGAGTATATGCCATTTAATTCAAATATCATATCGACAATGTTAGCGAGCCCCATGTTAATGATTAGTGATTAAGATAATTTAGTTATAAATTTGTGTAGATAAAAAAAATTGAGGAGGAAAAAAAAAGAGTTTTGTGAAAATTCAAAGTTTTAAAGTCGAAGATGAATATTCCAGCAAGTTTAAAGAGTTTTGTGAAAATTTGCATGAATAAAACTTTGGAACTTGTAAGCTACTAGAGTAGAGTAACTGCATCCACTTGCCCGAATCTAACTGTTAACATACTTACCAAAATTAGTTTGCAACAAATTCACCCGATTGAGATTCTTTTATCAGCTTCCTCGTCCAACCATTTAGTCACCTCAAAGAGGAAAATACAGTACAAGACTATTATTTTTCTCCTCAAGAGATACATTTTTTTAATGAGATCCTCAAGAGATGTTACAGAACAATGGGATTTCCGTTCTGCAAAAGGTGACAAAATTTGCAACTTTAAAGAAATGAAATTTAAAAATAACTTTCGGCTTCACTGCCATCATCATGATTTGATCAAATAAAAAATTAATGTTCGATAGGGAAAAAATGAATAAATGACTAATGGGGTTTGTTGAATTATTGCCCATGTTTTTTTTTTCTAAGATCCTCGCGATCCTTTCGCCTTTTTTATTTATTTGAAATGCATGAGCATGATCCTTGAACTTTTAAGACAACAACTAAGAATACGTTAAGGCAATGCAGTACATGTTTCAGTGTGTAAATATTTTGGTTTTGTTCATTTATCTGTTTGGTCAATGACAATGATCCCGCGGACGACCATATGTAAGAAAATTATTAGCAGATCGCATGGTAGACTTTTCCGACATTAAGAAGTTAATTTTCAAAACAACAAGTTGAATTGTTTCATTGTGAAACAGAAACATTTCCACTTCTGATCGCTAGACCAGGAAAATTATTTTAAAACAGTGTCTTGAGCCTTACATTTAGGTTACGTAGAGTTGGACCTCTTATCTACTTCACAGTACTTGATCAATTATATGCAAGTCAAAACTAGAATTAATGAACAAAAGATTAAGCATAGCTAATTAATTTGGTGTAACCAACGAATGTGTGTGTATTTTGGTCTCCGGTCTATTCCTATTCAGTTTAGTTAGGTGTGAATATTCATGATAGTCTAGGCTTTACTACTATGGGGTGTCTGTATTTTCTTGACTCGATATCTAGAATTCTAGATAGGAGTTTGTATTATGATTATCTATCAACATGTGCTAATCTTGATTTAAAATTTGAATCACCTATAATTTTATAACAGTTAATCGGGGATACATAAACTAATTGGAGGATATTTAACTGTAGTTGTCGGCATGGTTTTTCAATGCCGGAAATCCATCGACCATGCCGGCATCATTGGAAAACCATGCCGACAACTACATTAAAAATATCCCTTAATTAATTTATGTATCCCCCAATTTGGTGTTCTAATTTAAGACTAGAAAGCCTAAAAACTACTACCTTAGTAGAAGGAGGTTCCTACAAAAAAACCATCCAAGGATTGGGAAAAAAGTACCATCACAGTAATATTTTTTCCTCGATATATTACTCCAATGTTTGATTAAACAAAAACCCTTGATGAAATAAAAAATCAATGGTGACAAGAGTTTCAAATCGGAAGTTTTGATCTATATTATGGGTATCAATGTATCATTGTCCAGTAATTTTACCACTGTATTAACATAGTAAGAATCGAACTTTTTGGTTGTCACACGTTAACAGATCCTATACATGTTAGGAGAACAGGAAGAATCAACTTTTTGGTTTTGATGAGCAATATCATGTGAACTTCTAAAGCTAAATCGAGTAACAGTTTATTTCATATGACTTCCACTCCATTATTCCGAATCGCCATACGTTTTTCTGTTGCTTTCTTATTCGTTAATTGCACTACTCATTAGTCATTTCTCCATGGACTACAACTGTCTATAATATTCAGTAACTTCAGTTACAGTGTTGTTGTCTGTATATTATTAAACTCATGCACCAAATTCATTAAATTTATATTCTTCTTTCAGGTATTCTATGATCCAACCAACCATTACTTATTGCTTATTATTATTAGCAAGTTACATTTAATTTGAGTCTATCACTTAGCTGAAACTGACTCAGCTCTGTTAACTTCTCTCATTTTTAAAAGAGAAAAGTGAGATAAATTGAATAACGTATAGCTTCTTTTTGAGAGGGCAGTTGAAGTAATTATTAAAGTTTTTATTTAACAAGTAAAATGAAATTATGCTTTGTTTAGAAAATGAAATAAAATCTTTACCTCAATTTTAATTTACATACTACAAGGCGAAAAATGAAAATGAAAAAGAAAAAGAAAAAGAAAAGAATAAATAAATGATGATTGTTACTCACCACCCTACCAATTTCTTGATGCTGTCACAAATTTAGGAGAATGAATTTTAATTTGGTGCGGAAGCCATTCAGGCTTCATGGTTACTAACAGGGGTACCAACCAGTTTGTCTTATATGGATTTTGGCATTCTCCCCCAGTAGACTTATATACTCTTATTAATTGGCAGTGCTACTATACACGAGGTGTTTGATTGTTCTTGTTGAAGATAAAACTTTATGTTAATTTGCAGTTCTGTTAGCTGAATTTGGAAATATATGATGTTTGCCATAAACATAAATCTTACGTCCGATATTTTTTTTCCTTATTGTGTAATTTGATAGTCATATTTATATTCGTTACGTAGGTGTTTTAAAATGCTTTTCAATGATATAAAGTTTACGAATATCTGTGGTATAATTTAAGAGATAAATTATTTCTAAATCACTAATTATTATCCTTAAGGGTATAATTGTAAAAAAAAAATACTTTAAATTACATCCTCTCCTCCTTACCTTAAGAATCCTGCAAAATTGAACTAGGTCATCTATTTAGACGTGCCTCATGATGACTGGAGCTGTGGAAAAACTCAATGGCCCAACACAGCTCACCTCATATTGCCAATAAAATGCCGCTCAGGTTATTTTTACGGCGTTGTTTTTAAACATCAGCCAACCAACAACGGCGAGTCCCATTATGGGAAAACTAGTTATGGAAGGATAACATGGAATGAAACCCAGGATAGGAAATAACAACAATTTAAGGTAAAAAAATCCTTTGTTTGTCCGAAAAGAAAGTTAATTATATCCTAATCCTAATCGAACTTAAATAATTCCCATAAAAATTAGGATTTTATTTCCAACTCTGAAATCCATAATTAATACTATAAATGTATACATCCCACCACAATCTTTTCTTCGTATTCAATTCATTAAAACCACCACCATCGCCAACCAAACCTGACTTCTTTATATCTCCCTCTCTCTCTAGACCCACTTTCTCTATAAATCTCTTCACCTAAATCCTCTTAAAGATCTCCTCTCTTTCTCCTTTTCTTTTCTCTGTAAGAATATCCATTAAACAATGGCACCAGCAAGCAACACTGTTGCAGCAACTAATGGTACTACTGATCATCATGAATCATCAAATTCACTCATAGTATCTTTCGGTGAGATGCTTATAGATTTTGTACCGACAGAATCAGGAGTTTCATTAGCAGAAGCACCAGGTTTCTTGAAAGCACCTGGTGGTGCACCAGCTAATGTAGCTATTGCTGTTTCGAGATTAGGTGGTAAATCCGCTTTTGTTGGTAAACTTGGTGATGATGAATTTGGTCATATGTTGAAGAATATCTTGAATCAGAATGGTGTTAGTAGTGAAGGTGTTATATTTGATCAAGGTGCAAGAACTGCTCTTGCTTTTGTTACGTTGAAAGCTGATGGTGAACGTGAATTCATGTTTTACCGGAATCCTAGTGCCGATATGCTCTTGACTGAATCTGAACTTAACCTTGAGCTCATCAGAAAGGTAACAGTACTTCTTTGCTTTTATATCATTTATTTAATCCTCCAACACAATTAGCTTTTACTTTACTTTGGATCCGATGAGACGTAAAATTCGTTGGGTAATGATACCAATGACCTGAGTTTCAGTCGCAATTCATTGGATCTGATTCTTGGGGGCTGGTTGGTTTGACTTGTTTTAGTTTTTGAATCAAGTATATTCAGTAATGTTTTTATGGATCTGATTGTTAATACAGGATTGAAACAAGAAAGTTCTGTTTGTATTTGACTTTACTATCTTGGAGTAATTTGATGTTGATACATTGATGATTTCTTAATCAAAATCACTAACATAAACAAATCATTTTGCAGTAATGAATCTTTGAATTCAGTGCTTGTAATATTTTTGTATTATCCATAAAAGATTACAAAAATTGATAAGGACATGAGATTTTTTTAGTTTTTTTGTTGTCCAGATTCTTTTTTTGTCTTTTCAAATTGGAATTTTAATTTATTCCCTGATGCACATCTAAATTTTTTTGTTTATTGGTCTAATTATTGGATGGATTTGATTAATTTCAGGCTAAGATCTTTCACTATGGATCAATAAGTTTGATTACTGAGCCATGTAGATCAGCTCATCTAAAAGCAATGGAAGTTGCTAAGGATGCTGGAGCAATTCTGTCTTATGATCCTAATCTTCGATTGCCACTATGGCCATCAGCCAAAGACGCAAAGGAACAGATCATGAGTATCTGGGAACGGGCTGATGTGATTAAAGTCAGTGACAACGAGTTCGAGTTCTTGACTGGCCTTGAGACTGTTGATGATGAAGTTGCAATTTCCTTGATGCACCCAGGATTGAAGCTTTTGTTGATTACTCTAGGTGACCATGGATGCAAATACTACACTAAGGTACACACCAATTGCCTTGATTTTTTGGGGGATTAATTGAATTTGCCCCAGTCAGATGTATCAGGTCCTTGCTGAATGCCATGGTACATTTCTTTAGTACTGACAACTTCTGTGAAAAATGCAGCATTTCCATGGAACAGTGGACGCATTTAAAGTAAAAGCTGTGGACACAACTGGAGCAGGAGATGCCTTTGTTGGTGCCCTCCTAAACAAGATTGTCCAAGATGATTCTATTCTTGAAGTAAGTTTACATTGTCTCTTGGGATGACTGCTGATTGATAACCGAAACCTTATACTCACTCCGTTTCTGGAAAAGTGTTACTTTCCAGAAACGGAGGTATTATCATTTAAATTGTTGCAGTAAACTTACGATCCAGTTGAATTGGCTCCGATTAGTGCAAACATACTAATCGTTTAATCTATTTGCAGAATGAAGCAAGTTTGAAGACAGTGCTTAAATTTGCAAATGCATGTGGAGCGATTACTACGACCAAAAAAGGAGCTATTCCTGCTCTACCAAATGAAGAAGAAGTTCTTCAGCTTTTCCAAGCAGCAGCTTAAAACACACACTAAAAGTTTCAATTTTTCTTTGATTTTATCCTTGTTTCTGTGTTTGAAGTTTACTTGGAAATCAGTGTTAGAGTTAGGCCGTTCAGTGAGAAAGAAAGTGAGTCACTCTTTTCTTCAGTTAGTGAATTGTGCAAGTGTTTGTATGCATCAAATCTTACGAATAAATTAATGAACTTGGTTCGAGTTGAAAATATACTTCATCCCCCTTTTCATCCTATTAACTGAAGATAGGAAGGACTAAAGCCCGCAATTGAACAAGTTTTTCCAAAATACTCGACTGTCAGTGCCAGAAAACTGGAAGAGCTCATGCCCTTTCACTTTTTAAGAAAACAATTGGATCAGAAAATTGAATCAACTGAATATAGAAGGGTATAACAGGGACATATAAAAATGCAACTCCATGACAGCTCAATATCACCCCATAGGAAGATATTCTGAAAAAACTTGGTGAACCTTAGAAAATCACTACATCAGTAAAACCTTTCAAGATCTCATTATCAATCAAGCAAGAAAAATATCATGATTTTTTATAACAAGTTGTATTAAACAAATCGAAACATCATATTCAGTTTATAAGATATGAACTAATTTATATATGATATATAAGTATAGGCGTGACATACAGAACATAATGAGATCATCAACAACTCAATTGTACTGATTATTTTTCTATTTTTATTTTTCCCGAAGCATGAGTAGTTCTTGAATTTTGTGCTTCTACTGATAACAAAGATTACTAACTACTACCACTACGGTACAATTATTTTCGTAAAAGATTACAATTTTACATTAACTGACCTCCATCTTCAAAGAAGCTTAAGCGTGCTTGCACTTTTCTAACTTGGCCAGCGTGCGAGCTAGAAATGCCTTTATCAAAGGTTCATCCTCCCTTCCATCCTGTTCAAGATATAGATAAAGTAGGGTCAGCTTATCAGACTATATACACTCCAAAACAGGAAGGCGTAGAGGACTATAAGGATGAATTTGGTGCATGGGGGACCAACATGAAGATGATCCCAGGGATGATATTTGCATACTCATAGGTCACCGACACTGATTAAGGCCAATTAGTACAATAAGTTTAACTATTTAATGAGGATGATCAACATAGTCGGGCAAGATCATTCGTTAAGAAGAAAGAAAACAAAAAGGTGGTGGACCACATTAAACAATGCAACAATAGTGTAAATAAATTGTGGCACTAGAGCTGTTTACTATAATTACAGGAACTTGTGAACGACAAAAATATTTAAGATCTATGAGCCCAATGGAGCAGAAGAGAAGCCTAAATTCAATTGAAGACGAGGAAAAGAACAACTCCATTACTAGATGTACCACCAGTTCAGTGGCAGTTGGACATTAAATGCTTAATTAGTTCCAGCACTTATGGACTGTTTTGGAACCAAAACAAAAGAAAACAACATACATGTGTGTTAAAATCTGGGGAACTTGGTGGATAGGTTCTAAATAGAATCAGATACATGCTTCTTGCCAAAACAAGTACACTACGGATAACTAAGAATCCATCTAAAGGTAATCAAGGATTGACATCATTATATGACCAACAAACAAGTAAACTTAAAAAAGGAAATGTCATTCTACCATTTTTTAGTCTCACTTGTCTACTACATCTGCAATTCTGATTCAAGTTTGTGGATTGTGATTATGTGTTTTATTAATGCAAGCAAAAAAACTGTTTTAGAGACTATAAGCAAGGAAGATATTGCAGCTACTAAGGTGAGAATATTTGAAGAGGATTGGGAAGGGAGAGCTTACCAACCAAGGTTTTATTGCTAGCCACATAATCCTGGGACAGAGGAAGAGCTCTTGAACCATTTGATCAGCGGAAAATACCGTCAGAAAGAGTCTTTGATTTAATAAAGTTCTTTTTAGGATTCAATTTTTTTTTGTTCACATTGTGTTATCATCTACAGAACCAAAAAATCATAAAAACGAACCCAGTTACCCGATATTATATATCCCTGTTGAGGAAACACTGTCAGGACTGTTGCTTATAGAAGAGTGAGTCTGTTCACATTCTAATTGGGTTTTCAAATGTAGTACGAGATTAACTTTGGTATTTTCGACATCTAAGAACAAATTTGATGCTAACTTCAATAGGCAGAAATGTTAAGTGATAACTCTGAAAACTAACAATTTTACCTAAAAAGTAAAAGCAGGTATTTGATAATCGGTGCATTCATTTATTTGGTACAACCGTACAAGTGCAATCTAACCTTTCAGCGGGGAGGAAGTATTATCATTTTAGGATCATTAAACAAACATTATCCAAGCCGTTGGAGAAAAAACTGACCTTTCCTGTTCAGCAAAGTGCGCTTGTATTTCTGAATTTGGCCTTAGTTTTTACATAGTCGACAAGTTCTTTGACATGTATCAAATAAATCATCCTCAACAAACATCACTCTTTAAAAGCCTCAAAACAGATGATTCCTGCAGTACACAACAACAATGGAAACCGCATAAGCAACAAAACAATGAAATTCAAACTGTTCATAGGAAATGAGAATGTGAATCTCTTTCATATGAAGGGGTCCAGAGACAACTGACAAGATCATAACAAGCACTCTAGCAGACATTATACATGCACTTATCATATTCAAAAATTGCACCTTTGGGCTAGATTGTAAGACAGAAGAAAAACATTCTTGTAGTTCAACTTTTCTACTATAATCCACCATTAGCAGCACCTGCTACATTCCTGAGTCGAGATATCTGCCTCCCCAAAGAAGTTGTACAACAGAAATAAAGATGAATGTAATAAAACCCAGTAAACAAAAAGTGAAAATTTCATTAATCTAAATAAAACCCAGATTTTAAAGAGCTTGATAAAAAAACTTAGTAGTGACAGAATCCATAGAAACAAAATTAGGGAAAAACCCAAAGAGTACCTATTTGGTACAGGAGTCTCACATGGGTAGCCATGTCTGCAAATCCCTCAGAATCACCTCAGCAGATTTTCTCCATTTCTTCTGCATCTAGGTCTGCTCGACGAATAGAGATGGGTGAGTTAAGAGATGAATTTTGCCCCAATGAGGAAGTCTTTTCTAAAAGCCCGAGAGTGTTACAAGGCTACTACAGGGGCGTCACCAAATATCACAGGGGTTACTGTTACTAGTCCCCATTCCTGTTCTTCGACGTCAAGGAGTTTGGTAACCGCTAACTGGTTTTAATCAAGTCTTCATTAATCCACTAACCGAACCAACTCACCAATTTCAGAAATTCCAAATCCGATCCAAAGGACTGATTGAGTTGGTTTTACAGTGATCGGTTTTGTTCGTGGGGGACGAACATGGAGATGATCCTAGGGATGATATCTTCATATCAAAGGTCATCTACATGAAAGAACTTAATTGTTCCAAAAATTGTACCATCAAAAGCACGAGGAACTTGATCATGAAAAGACTAAAATTGATCAAGGTCATCAATGTTATAAGTTTGACTATTTAACAAAGATGATTAACATGCTAAGAAGGAAAATATAACGAAAAGGTAGTGCCGTAGTGGGACATTTAATATAAATACATGAACTTGTGCAAGGAAAAATATATTTATGAACTCTATTTTAAGCCCAATGGAGCAGCAGAGAAGCCTAAATTAGAGAAGGACAAGAAAAATTACCTCATTAGTTCCTCTTGTCGAGCTCCATCACAAATGGAACCACCACTTCTGTGGCAGTTGGACTGTTGGGTATTAAATGCTTACTTACTTACAGCCTTATGAACTGTTTAGGGACCAAATCAGATACATGATCCTTGCCAAACAAGTACAGTACCGGATAACTATGGATCCATCTGAAGGCAATCAAGAATTAACATCAGTCAGTTTTTCTACCATTTTCATTGCATCAGCCACTTTTTTTTTTTTTTTTGTCTCACATGTGTATTATATCTGGGATTCTGAATCAAATTTGAGAATTTAATCATGCGTTTTATTAGAACTATTTCAGAGCCCATAAGGAAGAATGATATTGCAGCTACAACAAAAGAGTGAAAATTTCACTAATCTAAATCAAACCCCGATTTTGATATGCTAAATACTGTAATGCACAGCCATCAAAGAACCTTCGGAGCTTGATAAAAAGACCAGATATTCTGCCTCTAATTCTCCTTGACGAACAGATATGGTGAGTTAAGAGATGATTTTTGCCCCAATGAGAAAGTCATTTCTAAGCCCAAGTTTTACAAGGCTGTTACAGGGGAGTCAACAAATTTCACAAGGGTTACCATTACTAGAAAACCATAACCGTGGACCCAGTTATCCAAATATCTTAGACCTCTGTTAAGGAAAACCCCATTAGGACTCTAACTTATAGAAGAGTTACTCCGTCCGAAGTTAAAATTTGGTATCTTTGACATCTAAGAACAAATTTGATATTATGTTTAATAGCCAGAAATCTAATAACTTGGAACGCTGACAATTTTCACTGAATATACCTAAAAAGTAAAAAGTAAAAGCAGGTTAGTACCTAATGGTAATTCCTACTTTCTATAATGGGTCCATTATTCACTTAAGATGCCATGATGCTATCTAATGAAAGCAGAAAAATTAATTATCATTTCAGGATCATTAACCAAACATTACCCAAGCTTATGGAGAAAAAACCGACCTTTCCTGTGGTCAACAAAGTGCGCTTGCATTTTTAAATTAAGGCTTAATTTTTAATACACTACAAGTTCTTTGACATGTATCAAACCATCGTCTACAAACATCACTCTTTAAAGGCCTCAAAACAGATGATTCCTGCAGTACACAACAACAATAGAAACCATATAAGCAACAAAACCATGAAATTCAAACTGTTCATAGGAAATGAGAATGTGAATTTCTTTCATACATAGGGGTCCAGAAACAAGATCATAACAAGCACTCTAGCAGACATCATTCATACACTTATCATTTCAAAAATTGCACCTTTTGACTGGATTGTAAGACAGAAGAAAAACATTCTTGTAGTTCTGGCAACTTTTCCACTATAATCCACCAACAATCCTGAGCAGAGATATCTGCCTGCACAAAGAAGTTGTACAACAGAAATAAAAATGAATATAACAAAACCCAGTAAACAAAAAGTGAAAATTTCATTAAACTAAATAAACCCAGATTTTGACATGGTTAATAATGTAATACACAATAATCAAAGAATCTAAAGAGCTTGATAAAAAAACTTAGAAGTGAAAGAATCCATAGAAACAAAATTAGGGAAAAACCCGATGAATACCTATTCGATACAAGAGTCTCACATGGGTATCCATGTCTGGGAATCCCTCAGAATCACCTTGGCAGATTTTCTCCATTTCTTCTGTCTCTAATTCTTCTCGATGAACAAAGATGGGTGAGTTAAGAGATGAATTTTCCCCCAACGAGGAAGTCTTTTCTAAATGCCCAAGTTTTATAACGCTGATACAGGAAAGTCACCAAATTTCACAGTGGTTACTATTACAAATCCCCATTCCTACTCTTCGACGTCATAGAGTTTGCTAAACCCCGCTAACAGGTTTTGATCGAGTTCTCAAAAGAACTAATATCCTAACCGAACCAACTCACCAACTAAATTTCAGAAATTCTAAATCCGATCTAGAGGACTGATTGAGTCAGTTTTACAGTGGTCGGTTTGGTTCGGATGGTCTGCTTTTGAATTTTTCATTACTAACAACTACTACACTACAATACAATGTGTTGCGGGTTACATTGACTGCCCTCATCTTCGAAGAAGCTTAAATGTGCTTGCACATTCCTAGCTTTGCGAGCATGCGAGCTAGAAATGCCTCTGACAAAGGTTCTTTCTTCCCTCCCATGCTTAGCTCTAAGGTGCTGAAAAACTATTCAAAGTACAGATAAAGTAAGGTCAGCTCATCAGGCTATATACAATCCAAAACAGTAAGGTTTAAAGGACTATTAGGATGAGGTAGGTGTGTCGGGTACCAACATGGAGATGATCCTAGGGATAATATTTTCATATCAGGTCATCCACATGAGAAAACCAAATTGTTCTAAACATCGTAACATATGAAAAACATGAGGAACTTGATCACTTAAAGATTATAAGACTAAAATTGATGAAGGTCATCAATATTATAAGTTAGACTATTTAATAAAGATAATCAACAATGGTAGGGCAAGATCATTCGTTAAGAAGAAAAAAACCGAAAAGGTAGCAGGCCATTAACTATAAATACATGTACTAATGCAAGATAATTTATTTAAGAACTCTATTCTGAGTCCAATGGAGCAGCAGAGAAGCCTAAATAGAATTGAAGGAAGGAAAAGAACATTAACCTCATCAGTTCCTCTTGCCGGGCTTCCATTACTAGTGGTACCACCAATTCTGTGGCAACTCGGAAATAAATGCTTAATTAGTTCCAGCCTTATGAACTGTTTAGGGACCAAAAACCAACAAAACTTGTGCATTAACATCTGGAAGACTGGAACAGATGAAGAGACATGGTTGATTGATTATAACCAAATCAGATACATGATCCTCGCCAAAAAAAGTACAGTACCCGGGATAACTACGAAACCATATGAAAGGGAAACAGGAATCTTACTGTATGACCAACAAAAAACTATACTTAAAGGGAAACATTAGTCTTTCTACCATTTTCATTGCGTCAGGCACTTTTTTAATCTCAATTGTGAATTATACCTGGGATTCTGAATCAAGTTTGTGGATTTGATTATGCGTTTTATAAGAACTATTTTTAGAGCCCACCGACCGAGGATTTATTGTTAGCCACATGATGTCATGATCTATCCTGGGACAGGGGAAGAGCTGTTGGTCCATTCCATCAGCAGCAAGAAGAATCTTTAACCAAATAGAAGTTCTCCTAGCATTCAAATTTTGGTTCAATTTGTTGTGCCAAGAGGTTCATATTGTTTCTCAAGGCATTCCAGGATCTAGCATCATAAACGAAAACTACACATTCAACGGAAGCTAATGCACATAGAACACATAAGACACAGAGATTTAACGTGGTTCGGCAATGTGCCTACGTCCACGGGCAACAGAAATTCACTTCATTCATATGTCAGAGAATACACAACACAATTGACACTCAACACCCTTTCTTCTTCTTCACATTCTCAACTCACCTTCAACTCTCTCCCAACTCTCCCAGCCCCAAAGCTATGAGAGGATCTACATCTTGCTAATGGAGAGATTACTTCTCTTCTTTGTGAGGAGATGTCTACAACCTAAGGGTTTAGACAAGATTACTGATGTAGATGATGTAGATACTTATAACCTAAAGGTTATGCCTTTATTTATAGGCTTACAATACTTCGATTAGGAAACCAAGCTTAACTCTAATTTAGGAAACATAAACTAGCTACGATAGGAAACCCTTGTCTAGATAGAAGTCTAAACATAATTCTAAAAATCAGTCAAAACTGATTTAGGAAATCACACTGATGTTTCCTAAAATCGAGCCAATATCCAACACAATTGTGCTATAATCTACACTCTGCAGAACCAAAAAACATTACCATGAACCCAGGTACCCAACTATTTTAGACCCTTGTTGACGAAAACACTGTCGGGACTAAAAATTTGGCACTTTTGACATCTAATAAGAAATTTGATACTAAGTTTAATAGGCTAATAACTCTGAAAGCTTACAATTTTCACTGAATAGGCCTAAAAACTAAAAGCAGGTTTGCTATAATTGGTTTATTCACTTATTTGGTATGAATGCTATCTAATCAAAGCGGCAAAACTATTTATCATTTCAGTAACGTTAACCAAACATTCCCCAAGCATTTGGAGAAAAAACCTGACCTTTCCTGTTCAACAAAGTGCGCTTGTATTTCTGAATTTAGTCATTTTACATACTTTCTTTGACATGTATCCGTCTACAAACATCACACTTTGAAGGCCTCAAAACAGATGATTCCTGCAGGACACAACAACATCAGAAACCGTATAAGCGACAAAACCATGTTATTTTGCAAACTGTTTGTAGGAAATGAGAATGTGAATCTCTTTCACATTAAAGGGTCCAGAAACAAGAACTCTAACAGAAATTATTCAAACAACCATCATTTCAAAATTGCACCTTTTGACTATAGATTATAATACAAAACAAAAACATAATTCTAATTCTGCATCTTTTCCACTGTAATCCACCATAAGAAGATGAAATAAACAAAACCCACTAATCAAAAAGTGCGAATTTCATCAATCTGAAACAAAACCAGATTTAGATATCCAAATGTAATACACAATAATCAAAGAACCTAAATAGCTTAATAAGAAAACCAAATAGTAAAATCCATAGAAACAAAATTAGGGCGAAACAAAAGAGTACCATTTTGATAAGTTGAGTTTCACATGTGTAGCATAGAGAAGAGATGGATTTCCTCCGTTTCGTCTGCCTCTAATTCTCACTTTTGCCCCAAGGAGAAATTGAATTTTGCCCCAAGGAGAAAGTTCTTTTCTTCTAAGAAGCCCATGTTTTTCCTAAAAAGCCCAGGGTTGTCATAACTAGTCTGCTGAGAGCAGGCACTATGGTGTATGATTTCTCTTGGCTTTGGCAACAATGTAACCAAGAACTACTACCATGGTATTGATTTCTCTCGTTTCTCCTAGATAAGTGATACTACAGATGTGCAACATTTTACAGGGTCAGTAACTTTGGCAGTAGGAAGATCAGGGAGGGGATGGCAGAAAGAATTCATCCTACCTTTCAGCTAAATCTTTTGAATTTATTAACCTAACATCACCAGGGAACAAATCTCCTGGGCCAAAAATGAAAACAAACTTGAACTGTTAATTCAGTTTGAATAACTCTGCCTGCACATATCTGCACTTTAACAGGGCATTTCAAGAGTTTCACTTACTTCATGGCTGCTTTCGAACTGTTGTATTCGGAGCAAAAGGGTAACCAACAAGGTCTCTTTTCTTTCTACGGAAAATGGAATCACACTGAGAAATTTAACCTTAATATTGGTCTTCCACATATGACTAACCACTCGCAATGGAGGTTATACACTAAAATTAACAAAAGATAAAAACCTAAAGCCTAACAACTACAAACCAAGTCTGTCAGATATATTATAAACCCGATCAGAAAAAGGAAGAAGACTTCAAGATTGCCTAGACAAAAACTTGGGAGAAACTACAATATCAAAGAGACTCCATATTAGTCGATTTCAATGACTTTAACACCAGCTCCACCCTGCTTGTGCCCTCTTATTTAGGATAGGATTGCATATATTCTCTAACTGCTTCATCTTCTTGTTAATATCGTCTATGTCACCAAGTTCATTGTTATCCAACCATCGAATGGCATCGTTGATGGCATATTCAATCTTCTTCTTTAAGTCTGGTGCTAGCTTCCCTCCAATATTATTGATAGCGTTCTTCATTTCATGTGTGTAATTCTCCAAGGAGTTCCTTGACTTCACCTTCATCATGTGTTCTAAATCTTCTGCCTTGTATTTCTCTGCCTCTCAATCTCAGCCTTGGAGAACCTCCCTTTCATGTTCCTAATTGTAATCATATTCTTGCTCCCTGATTCCTTGCTCTCAGAAAACACAGTCAATATACCATCTGCATCAATGGCAAAGCGTTCTGTTAACTTAGAAACGCCACAAGGTGCTGGAGGAATTCCACTCAACAAGAACTGACCCAACAAGTTATTGTCACTGGTTCTAGCTCTGTCACCCTCGTACACCTTAATCATCACTTGAGTTTGGTTGTCATAAAGGGTAACGTACGTTTTTTCCTTCGTGGTGGGAATGGGGGTATTCCTCGGGATTACAATATCCATTAAAACTCCACCTATCTCAACACCACCAAGTCCTGCACCTTCTCATTACCTTCGCCACTCAAAATAGCAGCTTGCACTGCGGCACCATAAGCCACAGCCTCGTCAGGGTTGATGCTTTTGCAGAGTTCCTTCCCATTAAAGAAATCTTGCAATAGAGACTGAATCTTAGGGATTCTAGTGGAGCCACCAACGAGGACAACATCATGAACAACGCTCTTGTCCATTTTAGCATCTGCCAAACATTTCTCAACAGGTTCCATACATTTCAGAAACAAATCCATGTTCAACTCTTCAAATTTAGCACGAGTGATGGACGCATGAAAGTCGACTCCTTTAAACAAAGCATCAATATCAATGGTTGTCCGGGTAGTAGATGAAAGGGTCCTCTTTGCCCTCTCACATGCCGTTCTCAATCTCCTTAGATCCCTTGGGTTTCCACTAATATCCTTCTTATTCTTCGTCTTAAACTCTTGAACAAAGTGACTTAACATCCTATTATCAAAATCCTCTCCTCCAAGATGAGTATCACCAGCTGTAGCCTTAACTTGAAAGTTACCCTCTTTAATGGTGAGTGCCGAAACATCAAAAGTACCACCACCAAGATCAAAGATAAGAACATTCTTAGCACCACCAACATTGGTTGTCCTCTTATCAAGACCGTAAGCAATTGCAGCCGCTGTTGGTTCACTAATAATTCGCATTACCTTAAGGCCAGCGATGGTACCAGCATCTCTAGTAGCATGACGCTGAGAATCGTTAAAGTAAGCAGGGACTGTAATAACAGCACTCGTAACACTAGTACCAAGATAAGCTTCAGCAGTTTCTCGCATCCTAATTAGAAGCATGGATGATATTTCCTCAGCTGAAAACTGGACATCTTGACCTTTGTACTTGAGCTGAATCATGGGCTTCTCGTCCACTCCGGCAATGACTTTGAAAGGCCATAGCATGATATCACTTTGAACAAAGCTATCGCTCATCTTCCTACCGATTAAACGTTTCACATCTACAGAAAACAGAAAACAGATTCAGGATACGATCTCGAGATGCTAAATTTTAAGAAAAAACATACAGTTGATCAATTATACTGACAAGCACATAAATATTAACAAACTGACGATCCAAAGTTTGAATCCCCTTTGGGGCAAACCACTCAAACGTCAAGTCCATATTTCCTGCGGCAACAATTAAAGAAGAATCATAATACAAAAGTTAAGTGCAGCTTACCAAAGACGGTGTTGGTAGGGTTTACAGCAGCTTGATTCTTAGCCGCATCACCAATCATGCGCTCAGTGTCATTAAAAGCAACATAAGAAGGAGTAGTGCGATTTCCTTGGTCATTAGCAATAATCTCGACACGGTCGTTTTGCCATATACCAACACATGAATATGTTGTCCCTAAATCTATTCCTATTGCTTTTCCTGAACCTACTGTTGTTCTTCCAGTGGGTTAAGAAAAATAAGTAAGCCTCTATATATAGGCATAGTTTTGGATTTTGGAAATCAGCCTCCACCGAAGGAGTGCGTCTAGCTTAGGAAACATGCTAAAAATCAGATAAACTAGGAAGTAACCCGGGTGAATACCTTGTTTACGAAAATAGGAAAATATGGATGTACGTGTTAATTCGTTTACCCACACTGTTTTGCTTGTCCAGGACATCGAGTAGTGTGGAGGCATGTGCCATTTTGTATTATGGATCTGGGTTGACAGGTACCAATGACAAGAAACTTCAATGCAAAACATGTCCCCCAAACTCGTCAAAGCTATTATACTTGGCTTGCAGAACGAAATATATCTTTGAGAATCATAATCCTGGTAAGGGCTGGACTTACCCTAAGTTACTTCTTGATCAATATCTAACCCATTACATTTGTTGCTAACATACTTGGTACGCCTTATATACATACAAGAACAATAAATTTTTCTAATTGTATCATTGCTTGATTTCGTTATTTACGTGATCTTAAATCAGTGCTAAGATAGATAGAGACATTAAACAGAGACATGGGTATGAGAATAAAAGGCTAAGTTAAATGTTATTATGTTTGAAACATCGCAAAAACATGCCACACAGCTTATACAGTTTTCTACATTGCAATAAAATGTTCTCCCAAGGCTCACTGAGATTCATATTTACAACCTTTTTAACCAAAATCCACAGATTCTTCTACAGGCATGCATATCAAAATAATATTTGAAAAGACGCAACTATAGAACCTGCACATACCTAAGTTCATTTGTGGCCTGAAATCCGAATTGCCTCCATATATGAAGCAATTCGCATTGCAATGTCTCCAAAGAAACATTTGTTCAAGGATCACTCTTCAGTATCTTTGGGTAACATTTGATAAATGGACACTAATCAAAATTAATAAAAATGCTGCGAGACTGCCTTAGGGGTAAAGGTTTACTTGGTTATAAACAGCTTATCGAGCCATCAATTGGTGGTACATTGGCTTAGCAGAATCCATGAACATCAAGATGTGGAGGACTATAATAAGAAGTGGCTAAAATACATTCCAATATCTAGTTCCTCGTGCACAGATAGAAATGACATGAAGGCTTGACAACACTGGTGGCAGAGGGCACAGCCGTAAAGAGCATGGAACTGATACACTCGCCCTCTAGTTTTGGTAACAAACTAGTTGTGTTGGCCTTGGGCAGTCACTGGTGGCAGTCAAGGTTCATGTTCTGTTTCAGATATTGGAGCCTCCTAATAACATTTGCGTACTAATGACACTTTCGAAGTAAGAAATGATCAGTTAAAGAGTAGCCCAAAAGAATCTCTTGCAAAACTAGATTACAGGCTCTGGTATGAACCACTGCTCTGTGACAAATAATGAGCACAACAATGTTTTGAGTTGTATGGTGGACGAGAATAACTTGGGAAACAGAATTGATTGAACAAAAATGCCGGGAGATATCAATTTCAGCATAAATAACATTGATATATGCAAGACTTACAACATAAAACTTCTTTATAGGTAAATTGACAAGCAGTATTGTCAAACAGTAACAATAATTGAAATGAAGGCTCCCAACTGATAATTCTACAAGTTCAAGAACACTACTAAAACCAATTGCATATTTGATAATTGTATCACCCTGAAATATCTCCTACTAAAACCAAATAAGATATTTGAGAAACTTAAAAAATCTGTAATTCAATGATTACCAAGCAGATCTAAATTTCTGCAAACTTCAATTCCAACAAACAATACCCGATTTTGGTTTATGTATAAGAGGATAGTCTTCTTCAAATATCTGCATAGAAAAACCAAAAACATGAGTATCAATGTTGTGGGCAAGATAATGAAAGTATGAAACACAATTATTCTACAGAACTGACCTGGAAGAACGTATTTTAGATTGGTTTTACACACCACCATTTCCGTATGACTTTGGGTTGGAGAAACAAATCAATCTTGAGAGGAGAAGTCGTTATGACAGTTTTAAAGATTTGTGTCTCTCCAAGGTACGTGTAAAGCTTCCCACATGAGACCAAAGCTCCGATCATAACCCCTCATCTGATTCTGTTAACAGCAGCAGCTAATTCTCTTCTCATCAGCAGAGATCTCCGGTCAATGGTTTTGCCGTCAACACCGCCTCACACTCACTGGTAGCCTCTCTGTGCACTCATCTTTACCGAAATGTTAGGGTTTGATATATTTATATAAGGAACTTTTATATGATTTACTAAAATACCCCTGCCCAAATCCCATTTTGTTGTAGCCCCGGGTTATTACATTACTTATAGCCCCCGAGCTTCGATTTCTTCGGTTAAAGAGGTTTCCAGAAAAGAGAGAATCAGAAGACGTGTTTCCAGAACGATTCAGAACAAGTTTACGTGCAAAAAGAAGCGGTATCTGTTTTATCTTTGGCATCGTCTTCCCCTATACTTTTCAGTTTGGGTGTTTTATATGTTGATGATGTTGATCGGTGTTTGGTTATATTTAGATTTAATTTATTTTCGGCAGTTAGATCAAGGTTTACGCTAATTTTTATCTTTCCCTGTTTAGTCCTTGTTAGCCTTGCTCTTGTTAGGTTTGCTTTTTGATCTCTGGGTTTGTTGGTTGCTTTGTGATGGTTGTTTACCTCAATAGTAGTGTTGATTTTAGTTTTTTTCCGTGGGAAATAAAGCTCCGTCGTGGTCACCAACGATCTTGCTTTATACCAGCTAAAAAAGAGAAGAATCAGGACAAGACTTTTAGTTCCTCTTCTTTTGAAAGAGTGTTCTTTCTCTTGGATTTAAAAAAAAAAATTATTGTTCTTCTGAGCTGTGAATCAAGCTACACTGATTCAAATTCTCCCATAAAGACAGGTGTTACGGTTCTACTGTTACGTTTTGATGGTCCGGTAGAGATTCTGGCTATGACTTAGTTTTTGTTTTAGATTCTTATTTTAACATTGGGGTTTCCTTGCTTATCTGTTAAAAGAAAAAGTGTTCAGAGTTCTATTGCTTTTGCATTAACGAGTAGATGCAATATCACTTGGGCACTAAACCTGTCAGTTTTTTATATAATAATTCACTATCCAAAACAACTGGAAATGTGAAAATCGTTTAGCCATTTGAACTATTTAGATATCCAACATTGAAATGTACAAGTTATGAACACGTGGGTATGTCTTTCCTGCCAACAATTTATTTTTTTGCAGGATGATGTGATTTCAACTTTGTTGTAGTAAAAGGTTCGTTGAGACTTGT